>JZKD02S1301074.1:32425-46376 GCA_000966675.3 Picea glauca | reverse complement strand
TTCGAGCTCAACTGCCTTCCAAGAATGAAAAGAAGCTTCCCCCATTCATCTCAACAGCTTAACAACTTCCCAGAATAGGTAGCGCTCCTTCAAAAGGGCTATCAGAGCGTTGTAGTGCTCCCTAGTAAGCTTTAGGGGGTGCTAGCATCCTCAAAATCTATAACGCTCCCTCAAAAGGGCCTGGGAGCGTTATAACGCTCCCTGACAGTGTATGGGGGAGCGCCGACGCTCTGAGATAGTGTAAGGGGGAGCACTCCTCTCCAAAACTCAGTTTTTAAGGTGCTTTCATATGGCAAAAGGTTTGCAAGCTTGTTGACTCATTTCTCCTCTTCCAAATCAGATGTTTGAGGTGTTTCAAGTGTCTTTCTCATGTCGTTATGGGCACGACATAGGMATCRTGGAAACATGCTTTCTTGCGACACTTGTGAGCAACATATGACACTTGCGACCTTGTGAGCAAAATGAGACACTGTAACCTTTGTAATGACGACACTTGCGACACTATCAAAGTGAGTAATTTTGATGTGTAACAGGGTTAGTTTGTTGCATGGGTGGGTAATTCATTTGATTTGGATATTGCATTTTATTATAGGGAGGGTAACACATTTGATTGAAATAAGGATAGTTATTCCAACGATTAGAAGATGTAAATGGCATGTTAGGATTCATATCTTGTCCACCCTATTTCCATTGCCTTCTTTGTGTCAACAGATAGACAGCTTTAGCTTCTTCATCAGTTGGTTGTAATGGTGCCTTGATCCCTGGTAAAGATAGACATTGTTGAGTTTCATGATCTTTATCACAGATGGTGCAGATTGGCTTTTTGTCCAATGTACATTCCCTTCGTGGGTGCTTGTCTCTGCATTTAGAAAAAAAGATGGACAGGGCTGCTTCTGCTTCTGCTTGCTTCTTTTGAATCTACAGGGTGTCAATTTGTGAGGCAAAAGAGCTTAACATTTCATTTTTAAAACCTTCAAGTAAATTACCTATTTCGGCTCTTGTTTCTCCCCCACTGTTTGATTTTTGGACTCTTGAAAATGTGGTGTCCCTGCTATTTGATCTATTTCTTGAAGCTCCTCTTGAACATATTTTACATAGGTTAACAATTTCATCGTACGATTCCTTAGATATGTCCCCTTTCCCAAGAATATTCAGCATATCTAGATAGTCATCCCTTACTCCTTTTAATAATATGGTTTTAAGAATATCTTTACTTACATTGGGGTGACTGGATATTTGTAGATTATACTGTAGCCTTTCTACAAAGTCCTCCAGATTTTCATCCTCTTTCTGCATCATCTTAAATAGTTCCTCCCTTTTTTCTCTTGTTCGGAAATAGTCTTGGTATTTGTTCAGGAATTTTTGTTTCATTTGGTCCCATGTTGTGATTACATGGCCTCCAAGACTCATGAACCATCTTAGTGCATTTCCTTTCAGTGTTGCTGGAAACAGTTTTAATTTTTGAGCATTGGAAATGTAATCATAACTTCTGCATAATATATCAAACTCAAAAAGGAACTCATCAGGATCTTATGAAGACAAACCATGAAAGTTAGGTAGTGCTGAGAGTGGAATGTTCTTCATGGGGTCTACCCCTCTAGGAAGATCACCAATAGGAAATCCTAATGTGGAGAAAGAGTTTTCATCATTTACCTCTCCTTCAGGACCCGCTTGTTCTTCATGATGCAATTCTTCATTGTACTCATCCATGTTTTCTTCTGTCTACTCCCCTGCTGCGCTTGCTCTGTCCTCAATGTTTCCTACTGGTTTCTCAACTGTATCAGGAATCCAAACTTCTTTCCCCGTTTCAAAGTTGGCTTGAAATGAAGGCTGGGATTTTTGTTTCCGAGGGTTTGGTCATTGAGCAGCAGATTCAGACTTTGATATAATCTCATAAATATAAGTCTTTCTTCCTCCTCTTCCTCTGCCCCTACCACCTATAGGGTCAGTGTCTTTGGGGTCTCCGTGTCCTGTCATGCAATCTTTGTATCTGAAAAAATCATAAGTGATTTTGAAATCTACAATTACCTTCCCCGGCAACGACGCCAAAATGTTGGTCACTAAAATTGCTTATTTAACTAAACAATCAAGTGCTACATAAATTGTCAACCCAGGGAAGTCTGTTATTTCAAAGTTAGTCACGCACTATATATGCTCAATCTCAAAATAAACCTAGAGTTGTAGTAAAAACATATTAATCACACTTTGCCTTGAACAAACTAAAGTTCTAACTTGAATTACAGGAAAGCAACTTACCTATTGCAGAGCTCAAAGTTTAAAGAAATGATTAATTGAAGAATCTTGGATTATATTAAAATAAAAACAAGATGCTGCAATAGGAAATACCAACTATTTTGTAACCAGAGAACATGACCCTATTCCCAAATTAGGAATCTTCAACACCTGTTTCCGATCATCACACTTCATGAACTCATTGCTTAACTGAAATAATTGACACACACTGAAGGCTAACTATCTCTAATAGAGAACATGACCCTATTCCTGAAGCAGGAACCTTCAACACCTGTTTCTGATTAGCACACTTTGATGAACTCATTAAAGTAATTTCCATACACTGAAAGCTAACTATCTCTAATAGAGAACAGGACCCTATTCCTGAAGAAGGAACCTTCAACACTTGTCTCTGATTATCAAGCTTTCATAAATTCACCAAGCAAGGTTGCTAACTAGAATGATTAACAGTTACTCAAGCATGAATCATATCAAAACAATGTAACAACAGGACAGAGTTCCGTAAAGTAGTGTTTCAGCAAAACAGAGTTCAATAAAGTAGTGTTTCAGCGAAACAAAATTTAATCAAAGCATGAACAGAAATAATACTAACACACTACAAAGCTAATGGGTGAATCTTGTGAAGAAGGTGGGCCCTCCCTTTTCACAAGATTCCCCTGAAACAAAAGGGATTAGAAGAAGATGCTCAGAACAATCTTTTATTCATCTGTCAACTGTGTTACATTACAATCTGAAGTGAAACACGTCCCTATCCGAAAAAACCTTTCCTAGCTAGAATAGAAGATGAAGATTATCTCTAATGATGATTTCTTCTCATTTAAAGAGGAGAATCCCTTCGATACAATTTGATCATGAATTACAGGTGTACATCTAAGTCATATTCTTAGTTAGATAGACTTTCTAAACTGGAATAGGATGTCCTAGTCTCCCGCAACAGAATGCTATTACAAGTGCTGAGTGAGGTGTTGTTGTGGCAGCTGGAGTAACAACTTATTTATTTGTCTTCTAGTTACTGTTGTTGTATGTTGTTTCAGCATCGCAAATCACGGGCTTTTTCAGCCACGGGATTTGCGTTTTGACTATTTTAGAAACTTGGTCTGATGGTTAATGCTAGCTCAAGGTGCGGCTGTTGTGGTCAATCTGTGTGAGTTGTTGTTTCAGCATCATTGACCATGGACTGTGTAACAGCTTCTTCTCTGTGAGTTGTTGTTTCAGCATCGTTGGCCATGGACTGTGTAACAACTTCTTCTGTGTGAGTTTCTATTTCAGCATATTCCACAAACTGTTTCAGCCACAGGGTGTTTCAACAACAGACCTCAATGCTAATTTGCAGTTTGAACAATTTCAACACTTATACCTTTCTGATCAATGGTTAAGTACGAGAGTAATGTAAAATTATATGCAAAACGAATTAAACATATAGTAAAGAGAAGAGATGTTGTATACCTTTAGAAATATAGGGTAAGGTGATAATGTGAGTTTAAATGTGAGTGAAACAAGGGTGTAAAGGTAGCAAAAAGTGTGAGCAAAAAGGTACATTGTATGGTCCTAACAACACAAACATAAACCATCAAGAGCCTATCACATCATATATAGATTAGACATCATAAATAACATTAAAGAACACACATGTGAACATCACAAAGACCCCAAAATGTATATCCATATATATATATAAATCGGTCAACAGTGCCATCAAAATGATTACATACACATAAAATACATCGTATACAAAATCTGCAGGCCAGTGAAGCTCTTCGATACAAAATTGGTATCACTACACCACAATGGGCTCACCAACCTATATACAATATACAAAAAATACATAGAGAGACACTCAAGGTGCCTCTAGAGAACCACCTCCTGCCCCTCCCTTGGGCAGTGGTGCCCCGCCCACTATCAATCCCTCCGGACTTGGAGATAACTACCCGGTCATCACAACACCTACTATTGTTGATCATCGAACAATGGATCGCCACATCAGTGAAACTCCCACAGGGTGCTCTAGGATGCCCTCGTCCTAGATGTGCGACCACATGCCCTCAGGCACTCCCTGTAGCAGCACCTCCAAGTAGCGAAAAATATCCTCAAAATCTCCCCTGGCCTCCGCTAGAGGAGCATGCGATGGCCCAAAACCAAGGTCATCAAAATGACGTCTCCTAGCTGCTCTCTCGTCATCGACTGGTCGCACCTCAACGTCCTCACGTTGACATCTCTCTCCTGCATGTGGCTCTCCCTACAGTGGTCTTACCGGCTCCTGACGAGTCGACGCTCTCATCAACTCAACCTCACACCCGCGAGGTACCATATCTGCACATACAAACAAACAAAAGATAGCATCAACATCCATATATACATAATAAATGGTCATACTATCTCAAATATCAACATATCAAACAAATCACAAACATACCTCGATGGTCAAACACCTATCCCGATGGTAACACGATATTCGGATCACCCCAGAAGTCAACCCCACAATATGGATACTGCAGTATGATCTGCGGAATCTACCACCACACCTGTGTAGCCTCGGCCATGAAAAAATGGCCACCCTCACCACCACAGTGGTGAATCAAAATTTTCGACCATTGCCTCAGTCGTGGATCTCGCGCACCAGGTGCACCCAATAAAACTCTAGGGCGCAACATTGACACCCTCTCCAAAAATCAAGCCACCAAGATGGACCCAAAGGCAAAGTCCCCTGAGTCCGTAGTCCGACACCTGTCAAGCTACCCTACCATCTTGGCATGCAGCATCAAAACCCAGGCAAAATGCTCTCCTTCCAGTGCCCTCCCCATAATCCTTAGCTAACCACCACTGATCTGCTAAATCGCAAGGGACCCATATACCCTCACAATCATCACTGCCACACAACGATGAACTAAAGAATCCATAGCCCCGATACTCACTACGGAGCCTAACATGAAGTTCTCTCTCAAACAATACCTCCATCCCAAGGTATCTAACTACATGTCCCCAGGTAACAGAGGCTCCGTTGGTAGGGGCGTTCCTCGAAAAGGGAGCCCAGTCAGAAAGTACACATCCTCCACCGCAGTGAAGGCTAGCTGCTCTCCCCACACCATAAAATAATGCAGATCCGGACTCCACATCCGGATCAAAAACTGAAGAAGATACTCCTTAGCCTGTATCAAAGGGCACTTGAAGAACTTTAGCAACCCACAGGTTTCCAAAGTGGCATGAACCACCGGCTCCTCGATAGTCACGACCTGCCTCAGCTGTTGTTGAAGGAAAATCCCCCTGCGGATAGGTAGATCTCCTCTTGAGAGCTAGACTCTTAACTCTAAAGACATAAGACACTTAACATGCACACTAACTTCCTTTCGGATCTATATGAACTAATGCATGAGGAGGAAGGAGAACATAAGTACCTTTATACCGACGTTTGTCCCTGCATGCTCTGAGTTGAGCTCCAATCTTTCTCTCCTCGATGAGCCTTGTAGACAAACAATAGTACAACCACTTCCTACTCTATTGATGTTAGCTTGAAAATAGATCTATCTATCAGAGATAAGTTCATGTAATATCAGACACAAAATAGAAAGAAACAGGCCAAGCGTGTCATATTAATGAGAACAATGACAGAGGTACTTATAATCGTAGATGCGAATGCGACAGCTTCATCAAGTCCCCTTTTCCTAACCCTTGCTCAAAAGATCCACAACCTAGATGATAGAAGCTTCACTGATTACTCTCCTCCAGTTCACTGTGTATTTCCTATGAGATCATAGGTTTCATGCTTGCAATTATTCCCCCTTTCCACAATCATAGAGCCTGTTTATATAGGTTTAGAGAGGATTAACCTCTTGAGGTATCTTTAGGGTAGGTTGAGGAATTCCCTCCTTATATCAGGGATCTTCTCCTAAGATCATCATTGAACTAGGAATTCGAATGCAACTACCTTCCAAACTTGAAAGATCCTCCCCTTATTCTCCTCAACAGATCAACTACTGCCCAGATTAGACAGTGCTCCCTCAAAAGGGGCATCAGGGCGCTATAACGCTCCCTAGTAGGCTCAAGGGGAGTGCCAGTGCTTCAAATATGTGTAGCGCTCCTTCAGAGGGGTGTTTTGGTGCTATAATTCTCCCTAGTAGCTTGTAGGGGAGCGCCAATTCTCCTAAGGGTGAAATAGGGGAGCCCTCTCCCTTAAAACCCTAGTTTGAGAGTTCCTTTCAGGTGGTAAGAGTTTCTTGACTTCAGATGACCATCCTTCTTCCTCCAAATCAAGTGTTTGAGGTATTCTAAGTCTCTCTTTAGTGTCATTATCATGGCAATATGCTTTGTTTTCTATTTGCGACACTTGTGAACAACGTGCGACACTTGCGACAATTGTGAGGAACATGCGACACTTGTGATACTTATCAAATCGAGTAATATTGATGTGTAACAGATTTCCCCCCAAAGTATGAAGTTAGAAGATGAGAACTGATAACTGAAATGCTTTGTAGACTTTCAAGCAAGGGTGTAAACTCGGAGAACCTGACGGAAGCTGCACACAAACATCCAACAAATATCATGACATGTTTCAAAACCCAAGGCAGGCATACCTATGCTTGGGTGATCAAGACTTGCAAGATATGGCTGCCATAAAATACACTGCGGATCCATAATTGTATTGATGAAAATGTATAGCCACCGAGGATACAATGTGGATCTATACTCTGATGACCTGGACTGATCGTAGCCACGAAGAATACACAGTGGATCTATGAGATGACAAGACATAGCCACGACCAATACAAAGTGTATCTATGTAACAATATATGTATAATTTAAGATAAATTCCTTCGCAACCTAGGCAAAGCATATATCAAAGTTATCACTCAACCTGGGGTCTTTTTACCGATCCCGATGTGGTACGAATCTAACCATGTGAATAGATGTCCCGATGTCGAACATGGAAGAAACCACTTGATTATCGGTCAATGGTGTAAACCGTTAACAAGTGCGAGGGAGATCACCATTAATGTCAATGATTTCCAAGGTACCCTAGTACATTCCAACGAATGTGAATGGATGAGCTGGAGTTGAACATCCTTGGAATCATCCGATTAGAGGTCAACGATGTAAACCTATTTTCAAATGTGAGGAGGCCTACCATTGAAGCATGCAGGTCCCAAAGTACTAATTGGTTTCTAAGCCTAATTCCTGGATAATGTGTTGAGGTCGACGGGAATAAGCTCTTTGAAGGAGTGCCTTGATGTATCCCCCATCAATGACACGAAAAAAACATAGATATGTAATTGGTAGATCAAATGAACATGGACTGACATGGGTTTTGAGACAAGATATTTGGGATGGATGACTCTAGAGGCAGATACTTCCCTTGAACACTGAGGCACAACAACAAAAACATGACACAGACCAAAACCTGATGATGCAGTGGATGTTGTGACTTACGTCAGGTGACCCAGAGGAGTGAAAGAAACTCAAAGGATTGGCTCAGTGCAGAGCTTCAACGGATTATAATGCGTGAAAATGACAAAGTGTCATGTTCAAGGGTGACTCTAAGAATTACTTGGTAATGTTCTCAAGAGACTGCTTGGCTTGCTTCTTTCAAATTTTCTCCCATCCAGATAGATGAGTACCTCTTTTTGATTTAATGAGCTCAAGGAGTATAACACATGCTCGATATAACTCACCTTCGGTAAGTTCCTCTTCCTTTGTTTAAACGAACTGGAAGAAGTAAGGGTTCGATCCGATATGGGCCTGTCGATGTGTGTTTTAGCGAGTCCAAATACAGAAAACTCAAAGGTTTTTCATGATTATAGAGTTTGGAAAAACACTTAAAAGAGAACTCTCTCAGTTCCTTTTTCGTAAAGTAGTCTGACGAGACCGAAAAGAGATAAACTATCGCTCGAAAGATGCCCTTTCAAACCTTTTAACGACTATGAAAGGAAGCAAGGTCACTCGATGATATTTTCATACTTAGAGATTTTGAAAAGAGTTTAAAGATGCCTCCAGGGGGTTCCTTTTTCGTGTGTCCATGCGGGTTCAAAAAAGAGATAAAAGTCTACCCAGTGCGTTCTCATATTTTCGAGCTTGAAAATGAACTAAGACTATGCTCCTGGATGTGACAAGGTAAACAAATGAATCAGAACTGCTCGGAAATCTGTGATGTCAATACTGCAATCCATTGGTTTAGTGAAGCCATTATATTGTCAGAGAAACGCATAAATAAGTATACCTTATAAAAATGAAAATTTATAAATAGTAATACAAGGAAAATCTTCATTTACCATTTGATTTTGCATAAGGATTTGTAGTAGTGGAGATTCTCATTTTGGAGGTGGATCTTTTTTCGCTTGATACCGGAGCTACGATTGACCGTTTCTCTTGCCGTTTGGACCAGGTAGATCTTCATCTCTCCTTCTTTCAATTACATGGTTTAATATTCATTTCCATAGCAGCATTTAATTTAAAAAATGAAGCCCTAGGTCGCTCCAAAAAAGATCAAATCGACCTCTATTAAAAACGATGGGAGTAAGACATTCTTTGTGCAAAAACATTTTAGAAAGTGATAGACAATATGCCAACGCCTTGACACTTGGGTGGATGGGTCGTTTTTGTTAAAGAAGTCATAGAAAACCCAAAAATACGCCCACGCAACTATTATGGACATCATCTTAATTAAAAACATTTTATCATTGTGTGATGATTATTGAATGGTAAAGAGAGGGCGTGATGATTATAAAAGAGGGCATGGTCTCTTTGACCAATGTGGGCATTAGATTTCATGTTTTTAAATTGTTTAAGAAATTGATGAAATTGCCAAAAAAATTGAATAATGAAATTCTTGTTTTTTGTTTGTAGGTGATTTTGGTGACCATGATCGAGTGGAAAGAACGAGAGCATGAGATTGATGACTTGGATGCCTTGCAGAGTCATCACATCCAGGCCGCGTTGAGAGCTTGTGGCTTACTAAAATTCTTCAAATTGCAAAAAATGAAGAAGGAGATTTTATTTCTTGAGCACATGATCAGCTTGTGGGATGTCGCGGAGCAAGGGTTCTAGATCGGAACACATCTTCTAACCATCGAGTTGGAAGATGTGTATTTATTGACTGGCCTCTTGAAAAGAGGGGTTCCTATATCTTTTTCCTGGCAGAGGGCACTTCCTGAGCAAGTGGGTGTGTATCTGGCACGTCATTGTGTCCCAAGAGAAACACTGGTGGGGGGTAGAATTCCTATCAAGGATATCCAAGAGTTACCCCTCCGGTCCATTTTGTTTGCCATCATGAGCATGACGGGAAGCACTAGCACACATCTGGCATCGATATCACAGGTAGTTTATGGTGTACAGTGTTTGGAGCCAACACTATTTAACTGGAGTGCAGGGTTCCTTCGGAATGTGAAGGAACAGTTTTTGCGATGTAGATGGGGCAGAAACAGTTCAGATACGACTCTTTTTTGGTCTCATTTTTCTTGGAGCGCATCCCCTAGATGCAGCCTTAGATAGCAATGGTAGTGAGACCAGTGGAAGAACCACAGATGGAGAGGTGGACTAATCTGTCTCCGAGGCTAGTGGCAGAGTCAGAGTTCCGCTTCACTGGTGACTTCTTCACTTGGTTGAGACGACAGTATCTCTGGATAGAAGACTTCCCATATGGTGAGGTGGATTTTCATGGGAGTATAGATTTGATTCTACCCGCGGGGGAAGATTGGGGTGCGTCAGGTAAGAGACCAAGCAACGCCTTGTCTAGTTTTTTGTTTTTTAAGTTTTTAATGTATATATATATATTTTTTGGGTATGTAGAAGATTTTTAAAATATGTATTGTTTTCAACATGCAAACAAGGGAGCAGTGCGCCCGAATGAGATACTGATACCAGGATGTCGTGGGGGTGCTCCGATTGAAGCAGATTTGCGGGCACCAATGATAGGTCTCCGGGAGGTTGAAAGAAACCTTCAAGGCCTCACGATGGGCATTCCTCCTTTACGAAGGGGAGAAGTTCCTTTACATCTGCAGAGGCACATTGTGGGAGTGTCAGAGAATGTCAATTCTCTACTGAGACATGTAGTGTGCATAGTGATATGTTACTCTCAGCACAATGTAGTGCAGGGGGATTAGAGTCTCTCTGGTGATCTTATTTTGTATGACTTGTCAGGCGATGTTGTATTGGTGTAAAGACCCAACATTTTTCTCTTCTAAATACTTTTTTGATGTAATCAAAACATTTTAGTCACGCTATGTATATATATACAGTTCTGAGTTTTTACAGTGCCAAATGATTTGTACATGATGATGTCTTTTTATGTGATGTACAATTTGTTTTCCTTTATAAAATCCTATCTATGGGCGAGATACTGATCCATGATGTAATTAGCTAACGAATACAAAACATTGTTGAGTTCTCTCAGAATATGTCTATATTCGATGTAATCAAACATTCGTTCAAGACGACGAACTTGTAGGTGGAGACGTAGCAGGATAGGATTTCAAATAGTGTAGATACGATTGAGTTGATAGACCACGAGTTGTGAGTCTAGGTTAACAATGATACGATAGATACCTAGGGAGGAGGCTTGGGTCAAGAGTCTGATGACAACATGATATTCTGCCATGTTATTAGTCGCTGGTCCTAAGCAAATACCTCCTGAACTCACCACCTCGTCAAATTGGTAAATGACCCATGCTACCGAAGAAATGTTCCGGGTATGTCGACTAGCGCCATTCGAAAACCTGAAAAAGATAGGAAAGGAAGCCATCATCTGCGCATGAAAACAAAAGGCACAGTTATGAGTGGCAAAGGTAAAGACTCAATCATGAGAAAGAAACAGACACACCAAACTAAAATACAATAATGTACAAAGTACAAATGCTAGGTGATCTAGGCATAGTACTTTTTAAGGTAAATCCTGTTCTGAGGCTCTCTTAGAGAAATTCCATCATAATTGACTAACTTGTAGGTGCCTCTATGTAGAACACGTTTCACAATGTAAGGGCCATGCCACAGAGGTTCTAACTTACATGTCCCCAATTTTTCATGAGCCTGGTCATAGACGAGGACTAAGTCTCCTTCTGCAAAAGTCCGAGGATGGACGGATTTGTCGTATTGATTTTTTATCCATTTCTGATGTGCCTCGTTAACGAGAGCGGCATCACGACGTGTTTCGTCCATTTTGGATAGATATAAGAAATGTTCTTCTTCGGCAGAAGTATGGGGTAGGAGTTCTACTTTAAGTTTCAGAGATGGAATCTCACACTCGATTGGTAAAATGGCTTCGATGTCATACACCATTGGAAAGGGGTAGATCCAGTTGCAATTTTCATGGAAGTACGGTAAGACTAGAGAGCGGAGAAAAGTTGTAGATGCCAAGATGTCTTGTTTTCCCCTACCATGCGTTGAATCATGGTTTTGAGGACTTTGTTGATGGCCTCAACTTGTCCGTTGGCCTGAGGATAGTATGGGGATGAGTTTTCATGGAAAAAACCCAACTTGGCATGTAATTCACTCATCATCTGGTTCTTAAAGTGCGCACCATGATCAGTGACAATGGAACGTGGTACACCAAAACAAGTTATGATGTGGTTGAAAAGAAACAGAGCTGTGGTACGACCATCGTTCAGAAAGGTAGGCATAGCCTCAACCCATTTGGTAAAGTAGTCGACAACGACGATTATATAACCGTGCCCCCCGACTGAGGTAGGCTTACATTGCATGAAATCGATACCCCACTTGGCGAAGGGGCCGATGGCGATAATGGGGTGCAGCGTAGTAGGGTGGGTGCATGCCTTGTTATTAAAAACTTGGTAGGGTGGGCATTTTTTGATGGCTTCGATACAATCTTTGAAAATCGAGGGCTAAAAATAGTCGGCACGTAGGATTTTTTGGGCTGTGGCCATCCCAGAAAGGTGACCGCCACAGGCGCCAAGGTGAAAATCATTCAGAACGCATTTAGCCTCTGCATGAATCAAACATCGTCGAAGGATAGTATCAATACCATGATGATACATGGTGTTGCTGACAATAAGGTAACGGCGAGAATGGTGGCGAATATGTCGATGCTCTTCACAGGAAGTGTTAAGCTGAAAACATTGGGTTTGGAGGTAAAGGAGGATGTCTCCATACCAATGATTAGAGGTGTTGATGAGGAAAAGAGTTTCATCGGGGAGAGAATATCTAGGTTTGATGTCTTCATCAACACGAGGGAGATCATAGATAAGCTCCACAAACACCAGGGACTTTTTGGCTTTGGACTTTGTAAATTCAAGATCGAATTCCTGAAGGATGGCGATCCATTTAGAGTATTTTCCCCCAAGCACTTGATGTGTCAAGACATGGTACATGGGGTTTGAGTCCGCAATCACCGTGGTGGTGCGTAATAAGATGTAATGGCAGAATCTCTGGACAGTGATGATGGCTGCCAGAGCCAGTTTCTCTACATGTGAATATCGGAGTTCGGGTCCAGATAGACTCTTTCTCAGGTAATAGATCACATGTTCTTCATCGTTGGGGTCCTCTTGAACTAACACCATCGCAATAGTGGAAGTGGAGGCAGCTAAGTAAAGGATGTAGTCCTTTGTATACTCTAGAGGATGTAACAAAGGTATGTGGGTCAAGGCATGTTTGAGAGCATCAAATGACCATTGAGCGATGTCATCCTAGATGAAAGGGGTGTTTTTCTGCAGCAACCACATGAATCCTTTAGTTATCTCAGTGTAGTTGCAAATGAAGCGGCGAAGGAAGTTTTCTTTGCCTTGCAAACTTTGGAGTTGGGTTAAATTGGTGGGTGGGGGTAAGGCCAGAATATCCTTGATCTTTAAGGGGTACACCCTAATCCCATCTTTAGAGACAATAAATCCAAGGAGTCGACTGGATTCGACAACAAAAATGCACTTATGTGAGTTCAAGTGGATATGTTAGAACCGACATCGAAGAAAAATAGCTTGTAAGTGATCAACGTGATCGGATCGGTTGGATGAGTGGCCGGTAAGTCATCAAGGTAAGGTTCTGCGATATGCTTGATATCATGGAAAGCATACGACATGGCTCGCTAGAAATTAGCACCAACATTTTTGAGACCAAAAGGTAGCTTTCGATAGGTGAAAGTTCCCCATGGGAAGATAAAGGCTGTCTTATGTTGATAAACAGGTAAAATTTCAATCTGGTTATACCCGGAGAAGCCATCCATGAAAGAGAAGATTACGCTCCCAGAGAAATTATCGATGATTTGGTCGATGAAGGGCATAGGGTAGTTTTCCTTTGGACAAGATTTATTGAGATCCTGATAGTGAACACAAACATGGATGGTTCCTTGTTTTTTGGCAACCGGAACAAGGTTGGAGACCCATTCTGTCAAAGGGACAGGATAGATAAAGCCAGATTTAAAAAGTTTCTCAACTTTTGCCTTTATAGCTGCGATTTTCTTGGGATGAATAGGGTGAAGTTTTTGTCGAACAAGTTTCGCACCAGGGTAAGTCTTGATTTCGTGCACGATGATAGAAGGGTCGATCCCTAGCATTTCCTCATAGCTCCAAGTGAAGACATCACAGAATTATTTAAACAGAGTAGTGTAAGAGACCACTTCTTCAGGTGTGAAATTAGCACCAAGGTTAATGTTTTCCACAACACCTTCTTTGCTCAAAATATCAATAACGATTGTAGTAGATATGTTACCCATATTCCCCTCAGAAAAAGTATCTTGTGTGAGGATGGGAGATTGCGGAGCATTGGT
>JZKD02S1301074.1:16813-31514 GCA_000966675.3 Picea glauca | reverse complement strand
TATCATCCCAAGGTATGTCGTCAATGCTAAGCATTTCCATAATAGATTCGTCAGAAGGGAAAATTTGGGAAATGTAATCGATTGCAGAGGATAGGGAATCCAACCATGAGGGCATTGAGTAGGCATCAAGTGCCAATAAATGTGGGTTGTCCAGAGAGGGAGAGGCAAATTGAATAGCTACATATGCGGCCTCGGTTGGGCTAAGTGGCATGGTGTCACCGAGCACATCAAATTCCATAGGACTAGGTACAATCCAAGGATCAGATGATTCCAAAGATTGATAAGGCATAGTCGAGATCATATTTATGGTGGAAATATGATGCGTGGTGGGTGGAAGTGGTGTAGGAAAGGTACCCATAAGGCTAGAATGTTTCAATAGGACAACACCAATGCTTTCATACGTAACTAGGTCGTCTCCCAAAAAAGGAATGTTGTTGGTGACAGGGGCGCGAGCGTTGGGTGTACAGAAATCGAGTTGATCGATAGTGACAATTTTGCCTTGATGGGGGAAATGTACACATTGAAACACCGACGAGGCGACGATAGTCATAGTGTAGAACCAACTTCTTCCAAGTAGTAGGTTGTAATCGAGGGGGGCATCGACCACCTTGACATCAACGGTAACAGTTTTGTCGCCCAACTGAATGACTAAGGATTGTAACAGTCCGTGAGGATGAAAACCTCGCCCATCGAAAGCGCGTAACATCGTAGCGGATTTGTTAAGGGAAGGTGATTTTAAGCCTTTCCAACAAGATAAAGACATGACAAAAGTAGAGGCTCCCTCATCCAAGATAGTTCGATGCATTTGTTGATTGTGAACAACAACATCGATCTGAAAAGCTAGTTGGTAAGAGGGTCAAGGTTGATGATCATTCAGATTGAACGTGAGGTTATTTGATGACTCAGGATCGAAAGTCCCGATGGAAGCTAAGAGCGTTCTACGTTGGCTGGGTCAGTGTTGTAGAACTTCCAAAGCAGACATAGCACATGGTGCTTGAGCCAAATCTTCAACGATGTTGTAGTTTTGGGTAGCCCGTGAACTAGGATTAAAGGTAGATTTTTGGATAGTGCTCTTAGGAGGGCATAAAATGGAGTCAAATGAAGGTTTCTCAATCTAAAGTGGACCGGATGGAGGGCTAGCAGATGGATGACCAACGAAAGATGGTAATGGGTCTGGTAAGGAACCGTTAGTAGTCTTCGGCTTATCAGGTTTAACTGGTGTGTCATATGTCGTAGTGCGAGTGGTCATATTAATCCTGTTAAACATGTAAATGTGGGCACTTGTCGAGGCCTCATCATGGGATTGGTTGGAACTGCCCCTCGGGGTGGGGGTTCTAGAAACCAAAGATTGTTGTTGCGGAAAAGGATGGGTAAGAACAGTGGGTTGTGAATTCCCTTTGAAAAGTTTGGCCACTTCATCGTGATGTGGATAGTCTCAAGTGTAGTGATCGTTGCCACAAATGAGACATGGGAATTTCAGTTTCTGTTGTGGTTTTTTTCCGGCAGCAGGGGCTTGAGATTGATTTTTTGGTTGGTCGTTGTTGTTATTTTTCTTTGGTTTATTTCTTGCTTTCTTCTTACCCCCTGGTTGTTGTGAAGGGGTTGATTGGACCGCATTCACTTCAGAGACCTGAGTTTGAGGGGAGGTAGAAGAGGGTGCAGTCAGACTGGGAGCAGTCATCGAAGCGGTCCGCTGAGTTGTTCCATTCGACTGGGAAGTAGATTGGGTTTTGACGGAGCCAATAAATCCATCCGCGTGCGAGGTAGACGATGGTTTGGATGGATCATTAGTGGCACAGGTAGCATTCGTTATCAACTCGTACATAATACCAGACTGCGAATACACCAAGTCTAAGTATTGAGCTCGAGCAATAATTTCTTCCTCGGTGACTACACCACCCATGGAAACATCATGAGCGATTTGGGGTAACAATGATTTAGTGAACCATTCCCCTAATAATTGGTTAGGAATGACTGCTTTGATTAGCCTTCTTCGTTGTCTCCATTCATGAATATGATCAGAAATATGTACGAAGGTTGTCTGACAAAGGGAGGTCAATAGTTCAGTACCCGTCTCGTATCGAATGGGTAGTTGGAAGTGTGTGAGGAAGGACATGGCGAGGTAGTTGAAATTGTGAAAAGAGGCACGTGGTAGTTCAATATACCATTTTTCTGTAGAACCTATAAGCATTCGTTGGAAAAGATGCAAACGTATAGAATCGTCCATGAGGGAGTAGGATGAACACCACAGATGGAAAGTCATCACATGGTTTTTTGGGTCTTCTCCGGACTTTCTGTCGAATTTTGGAATATCGGAAGGAAGTTTAGCTGGAATAGCTAGCCAAACCGGAGAATGAAAAATAGGGTCATTTGTTAACCGAGACAAGTCTGGAAGGTCCAGAGTTGTGAGGAAAGGTAGTTGTCGGTTAACCTGGGGGTAGTACTGGTGTGGCATAGGGACACCAATAGGACCATACACTGGGTTATGCAGATAATTGTAACCAGTGGGCCCTCTTGTATGAGGTTGGTGTTGACCAGGGTACACAAGATTTGAGGTGTTTTGAGAAACATGTGCGAGTGGAGGATAACTGGATGGGTTTTGAGGATTATAAGTTGGATTTGGCGTTTGTCCATAAGGAGGTTGTTGAGGAGCTTGTGAATTGTTTCCCCCCAAGAACTGTGGGTTTCTTGGAAAACGGATATTCCAAGGACTAGGTCTGGTAGACACATTTTGTCCATACGGTTGATGGTAAGCTCCAGATTAAGGCTTCCCCCCAGCATGAGGGTGCCCTCCAAATGGAAGTTTTCCTCCGGTTGGAGGATTCCCCCCAGCTTGAGGTAGAGTTTCCGTAATTTGAGAACCAGACGTAAATGAATGACCAGTACCACTGAATGGATTAAGACCACCAAGACCGGTCCCTCTAGGTTGTTGGATAGGTATGGAACTTCCTAGCATAACTTCGGTAGTAGTGGTAGCGGAAAAATTCCGTGCTCTGTACCCAAAAGGGAGTGATGATGAAGTCCTAGGTGTTACTAGAATGTCAATTGTAGCTTGGCTAACCATTGCATTACTGGTAGGGATAGTCGAAATGTGAGGGACCATTGTAGAATGGTTCGTCTGGAGAGAAAAAGTAGACCTTGGGCCAATGGACTATGTGTTGGGACCAATGGACGGTGTGTCCGTAAAAAAGGTAGTACCGGTAAAATGGTTTAGGGGTACGGTGTAGGTAATAGGCATGTCGACACCTATTCCTTCTCCATAAAGATCCCGCACCATGCGTGGTGGACTTCGAACAATGTTTGCGGTCCAAAAAGGGTCATCGACTAAAGGGTTTGAATGAGACCCAGTCTGAATGTCAGGAGGATTGACGACGACAAATTCACTGACTGAATTCAGTTGGAGAACACATCGGTCATATCCCTCCGAAATGCGGAAAGCTTCCGAAGACTCTGAAACAATTTGAAAATTTTCTAAAGGAGTGGGAACTTCTTCTTGGGAAGTTGTAGTGTCTTGAACCTCGCTCTGTTGAGAAAATTCCTCCATAAAATGAGGGGGTAAAGGGGTGTTCCCTTCCATATTTTCTGGAGGAAGTCCCTGCAGCTTCCGCGAATGGCATGGAGGGTCGACATTGGCGAAAAAGAGTCGGCAGAAAAGATCTATGGCCAACTACCGAAAAGCAATAGCATACGCTAATAGAATCTAAGAATCACAACCAAGCAAACAGGACCTTCTCTCGATGGTCATACTAGTTGGTGATGAAATCCAATTTCTCATGCTCAAGTTCAGAAGGGGCGGGGATATGGTGGAACAGTTACAATGGCGACCTTCTTAACGGACTTTCACTCTAGTGCAAGCTTCCACATAGTAATTGTGGATTTACCCTCCAAGGAGCCCAAGTGAGTTTGAACAATGTCTGCTCTAGGTACAGTGAGACTTCCCTTCATTGTCACCTTGTGTAAGACCCTAAAGATTATGGCCACTAAGGTTACCAATTCGCAATCAACCCCTAGGTGGGTACAGTCGACAGTCCAGCCCGAATGTACGGGCAGGGTATCTAGCCTGAAATCAACTTGAAATTATTCCACTCAACATTGTGGGTATACCTTTAAGCGATCCCCATAATACGATATGACCACTACAATCAGTCAAACCACGGAGGGATAATCTCCGTAGCTCTCCCGAATGCGACCTCGTGCATAACCCCTGTGTTAGAGGGGGATCCCGGGAAGACTTATACGACAATTGGATTTGACTCTCCCTAGATCAGGATGCTAATGTTTGTTTTGGAAACTTTGGAGAGTTATGCTCACATCCTAATCCAAAGTACTATTCCTAGTCTACTGTTGGTGGAGGATCCTAGAAAATAAAATGTTCTAGATAATTTTTAATTAGCATTCATTTTATAGTTGTTCTTTACTCAAAAGGGGTGCATGGAAGTGAAATGGATGGAATTATGACTCAGTCCCCAAAAATGCATCAAATATGATAAGCAATCATTTCTTTTCGATGAACATCTATTTAAGGGAGAGAGAGACAGTTCTTTTCACTAACAAGCACTAATAAGGAATGTCCTCAAACGAATTTTCTTCAATTCAAATCTGATGTGGTGCTAAAACTTTTTGGAAATACCTTCTAATATGCAAAATCAATCATGAAGATGTCTCTTTATTGTTTGTATGTGAATAATGATTAGTTTGAAACAACACTTTTCCTGCCAATTATCTTTTTTGGATCACGGAAGATCAGACAAACACAAGCAGGTTTCGTACAAACAATACACCCTTTCATTGTGATCAAAACAAGAAGCGAAAGAAAAGAAAAAATCAAAGAAAAATCAAGAACTTCACACCAAAAGAAATGTCGAATAACAATGACCTTAACTAAAACCAAATGAAAATATCCATAGGCTTATGATGTCCTTCACTAGAGTTTTTTTCTCAGTCAAAGAGGAGAGAAAGACAGTGCATTGGTTTCAAACTCCAAACAACAGAAAAACTCAACAATAGTGAAGAAGGCTAAAAAATCTAAACATCAAGGTGTTTGTTCCTTAGAAGGAAGGATGTCTAAGTTGAATGAGAAGAAGCATTGACTCACAGGGAGGCTCAGCAAGTGAAACACAGAGGTTAAACCCTGAAAAGATCAATTCTGAAAAGGTTTTTGGCTGAAAGAGGGTTGGCGCTCTGGTGTAGAGGGAACCAAGCATTATAGTGCTCTGTGTAAGGTAGTCAGGGAGCGTTGGTGCTCTGTTAACATAGCCACAGGGGCGCCAGGTTCAAAAATCTCCTAAAAATGTCAAAAAGTCCAAAAATTGCACTCTAGACTTGTCAATCAAGTTGAGTGTGATAGGGTAGGGAGTTAGTCAGCTCATGAAAGAAATCAAAAAGGGGTGAACCAGGTATGAAAACAATCAAGGGGGTAAAAAAAGGTCTATGAGGAGAAATCAAAACAAAAAGGTTTTGATTCAAGACTCCCCAGCGGAGTCACCATCTTCTGTTGAAGGCAAATCCCCCTACGGACAGGTAGATCTCCTCTTGAGAGATAGACTCTTAACTCTTAAGACAAAATATGCTTAATGTGGACACTGACTTCCTTTTGGATCTATACTAACTAATGCATGAGGAGGAAGGAGAACATAAGTACCTTTTTACCGACGTTTGTCCCTGCACGCTCCAAGTTGAGCTCCAATATTTCGCTCCTCGATGAGCCCTATAGACAAACAATAGTACAACCACTTCCTACTCTATTGATGTTAGCTCGAAAATAGATCTATCTATCAGAGATAAGTTCATGTAAGATCAGACACAAACTAGAAAGAAACAGGCCAAGTGTGTCATATTAATGAGAACAATGACAGAGGTAACTTACAATCATAGATGTGAATGTGACAACTTTGTCAAGTCCCCTTTGCCTAACCCTTGCTCAAAAGATCCACAACCTGGATGATAGAAACTTCACTGATTACTCTCCTCCAGTTCACCGTGTGTTTCCTATGAGATCATAGGTTTCATGCTTGCAATTCTTCCCCCTTTCCACCATCATAGAGCCTGTTTATATAGGTTTAGAGAGGCTTAACCTCTTGAGGTATCTTTAGGGTAGGTTGAGGAATTCCCTCCTTAGATCAGGGATCTTCTCCTAAGATCATGATTGAACTAGGAATTTGAATGCAACTACCTTCCAAACTTGAAAGATCCTCCCCTTATTCTCCTCAACAGATCAAATACTGCCCAGATTAGACAACGCTCCCTCAAATAGGGCATCAGGGCGCTATAATGCTCCCTAGTAGGCTCAAGGGGAGTGCCAGCGCTTCAAAGATGTGTAGCACTCCTTCAGAGGGGGGTTTGGTGATATAACGCTCCCTAGTAGCTTGTAGGGGAGTGCCAGCGCTCCTAAGGGTGAAATAGGGGAGCACTCTCCCTTAAAACCCTAGTTTGAGAGCTCCTTTCAGGTGGTAAGAGTTTTTTGACTTCAGTTGACCATCCTTCTTCCTCCAAATAAGGTGTTTGAGGTATTTTAAGTGTCTCTTTAGTGTCATCATCATGGAAATATGCTTTGTTTTCTATTTATGATACTTGTGAACAACATGCGACACTTGCGACAGTTGTGAGGAACATGCGACACTTGTGATACTTATCAAATCAAGTAATATTGATGTGTAACAACTGTGACCAGTCCTGCTCTCGCTAGTGGACCGACATCATCCCAAAGACTACCTGCAACCACATAATAAAATCTTAGATCAGCCATCATGAACATAAAACACACAAAAATCTCCAAAAAGATGAGTTTTTGCACCCATCAGCCTTGCCTCCAAGGCGCGGTTGTTTACCCCTTAGGCGCGCACATATGCACGCATGTTCACACCCATAGTCATGCACACATGCATGCCTATTAATTGCACAAGAACACACAAATGCGCACCTGTCCGCCATACAATGACACCTTCATGCGCCCTTGTCACATACATAGGTGGGCATCACAGTATGGCTGTCCGCTATACAGTTGCGCACCCATGTGTGACTGTTTAGCTAACAGGCGCGCATACAATGTGTGTCTTTTTTCCCCCTTAGGGTGCACCCGTACGCGGGTTATCAGAGAACAGGCGCAGACACATGCATGCATATTTCCATATCGCCCACGCACTGGGGGGCCCACACCCAAAAAACCCCCTATACGATCCTCCATATAGGCCCTACCCACAAATAGGAAACCAAATTCTATGTAGGACGATAAGACCACTAACCTGAAGCTCACTGGTCCTGAATCGACTGCCTCATTCTCTCGGAATCTCCAAATCTCCTCTGAATATCTTTCGTCCAATCACTCTGACAACAAGTACAAATGAGGTGGCAATTTGGGCCCTACAACTATATATAGGCCTTTCCGCCAAACTTCCAAACACCATTCCAGGAGCTCCGGGTCTCCATTTTTTGATCTGTCTTCAGCCACGGGATCAGAATCTCATCATCTACATCAAGACAGTCCCCAGGCCATTTTTTATCCTTATCCCCCGGGCGCCATTTTTTCATACCCTATCCAGGTACGCATGCTCATGTTCAAAATTATCAAATAAATGCTTGTATGTTCAATTCTCTTCAGATATTGTTCATGTCGAATATTTGGTTTTCATGTGTGTAGGTACTTGGTCATCATACATCAGCGCAACCCCTTCAGGTATATAACCAACACTGGCATGTAATCATTCCCTCTGAATCTCAATTGCATCTCTAGTCACACCCTCTGAAATTTGCCTTTAGGATCCCCATATCTGGCTCTGTAGTACCACCACCTCCATTGCATTTTGGGTACTGTCACCCGGTAGGACTCTCCCCCACATGAGTTGTCCCATTCATGGTAACCCTTGGCACTTTGACACTCATGCTATTTTTTTTCAAAACTTTTAGAGATGGGAGTCTCTATAGTCTTACACCATGTCGTGAATCAGCCACATACTCATTCTCCTCATTTTGTTAGCTTTCCCCATGGACTCCCATGGTTATCTCTTCAAGGTTCTCTTTTGAATGCACCTCCGCAGTATCATTAACCCTCCATTTCATCCACAATCAGTTTGCCCATCTGCAAATTTCCCTCCATTTCATCTACCTCATACAGAAACTCACCCATGGGGCCCCCAACCTCCACCAGTTCTCCAAGAAAAATGCGCCCTAACCGGCCCAACCATATTACATTGGGGCACCCATTTCTATATTTGCACACTCATCCTAAATTATTCTTTATAAATTGTAAAAAGCCTTTGTTTCCAACATTTATGTTGCACTCTTTTCGTCACCTTGGTGATAAAATAAGAGGTGCTTGCATGCCCAGTTGGGTCTTGCTGAGAAGGACAGCTGTAGAGGAAAGAGTTAGAGAAATAAAAACAAAACTATAAGCAATAATTAAACTAATATATGCAATAAGAATTAAAACCATGAGCATAGGAAACAAAGAACAAAAAAAAGACCAATGTCACCAATATCGAAGGCTGGTCTATTGATGAAATCAAATAACTAAGAAGAAAGGGGACTATGAGTCCCTTCTTCCTCCAAGGGAAGGCTCTTGGAACCTCACAAGCTTGCTCTCCTTACAACAAGAAAATGAAAATGGTGATGAAATAACTCCTTGCAAATCCACTCAATGGAGAGGTGGATTGCTCAATGAAATGGTGCCAAAGTGCTCTTGTCAAGGATGGAGTCCTTAAAACAATATAGGCAGCATAACATTACTTGAAATTCCTTGAGAAAATGAGGTGCATTCATGGATTTTTATAGCATTGCATTGGGTTATTGTGTAACTCCTTTGTAGTGTAAAAAGAGGCCATTTAGGGCATTATTAGGTCTTTAACCAGCCCACCATTCGGATTCAGGCCAGATTTGGAGGTCAAATAGGCTTGGGAGATGAACTAGAAGTGGTTGGGAGGCCAACAACATTCATAAATGCGTCGTTTAGCAGGTGCACGGTTTTTTGCACTAATAGTCGCGCATCGTGCGCGTATGCGCACATTCTACGTTTCTGTTCTGCGCATGTGTGCGCACTCCCAACTTCTGTAAATCGCTCTTCAATTTTTCACTACTTTGTATAGTTTTTGACCTTTTTGAATGCTGTGAGATTAATTCAAGGCCATGAATGATTTCATTACTGTTTGACAATGCTGAGTTCTTGTAACCATGTGCGGACAAAATTTCAGTGATAACAGATGCCCCCTGATGGATGAGGTTAGGAGCACACGTATAGACGAAATCCATCAATGTTTCTTCTACTGAGAACGTTGTTGTAAGAGAGAGAAATAGTGGGGTCGTTCAGAGTGATCCGTTGGAGAAAAAAGGAATCGGTAGAACCCGACCTTCTATGAGGTGCATAAAAATAGAAAATTGTGTACAAATGAGGCGGGCATGCCCCATGCTCGTGTTATGTAACTCTGAAAAAAGATGACTGAAGTGTTGGTGTAGACAACGGTAGCACCCTCGGGGGAGGTGATGAGAAAGGAAGAAGACAATTCTGCAAAGGAACATACTCTGAATAACAGGCAATGATCGCGGAAATAATTATCGGCGATGATGCAGGCATTGATGTCCCTACCAAGTTTAGAGGTCTTCGGCAATTGATAGAAATAACTGCAATAGTCGCAAAGTAAGACCCACCATAACATGAGAAAGTGTTGGCATCGAATGTTATGTGGGCCAACAACATCAGGGAGCAATGGTGTTTCACCCTGTGCCATCTAAGGTTTCTCATTGAATGGAGAATGAGAATCAAGATACTGTCGCCCTTCCGGAAAATTGTGTTGATGTTGACAAAAGGGGAACATGACTCCCATAAGCAAAGGGCTTCATGGAATCTACTGAAGGGATGAAGTGGCAGAGGTACATGGATGAAGTCAAGAAGTGGGAAGACTCAAGACTTCCCTTTGTTGGAGGATGTATGAGGTAAAAAGCGGCCGCAACCGTGTAACGAGGTCAAGTTTCAGGGGGACGACAAGACCGGTGATAAGTTGTGCCAGAGGCGGGACAAAGTGAACAAATGCAGAGGGTAGAGGTAAGTGACCTATGGGGTAATCTGAATATGTGGACGATGCTGACAAGGATAGATGATGAATAATGCTCCAACCAAGGGTGACATGGGTTGCGTTTGGCCAAAATGAGGGAAGCAGGTTGCCAAAGGTGACAACAAAAAGATAATGAAATGACTGGAAATAAAGGCGTTTGTACAATAAATAATGAATAATTTTGGGGAGAAATGTACAAATACAGAAACGGGTGCCCCAGTGTGATATGGGTGGCCCATGGAGGGAAAAATTTTCTTGGAAAACTGATGAAGGGTGGGGGCCCCATTGGTGAGTTTCTATATGAGGTAGGTGAAATGAAGGTAGGTTCACAGATGGGCAAACTGATTGTGGATGAAAAGGAGGGTTCATGATACTGTGGAGGTGCAGGTAAAAATAGAACCGTCAAGAGATAATCTGGGAGTCCGTGTGGGAAAGCTAGAAAAATGAGGAGAAGGAGTATGTGGTTGATTCACGACATGATGAAAGACTATTGGGAATCCAATCCCTAAAGGGTAATGAAAAACAGCATGAGTGTCAAAAAGTGGCAAAAGGTGCTATGAATGGGACAACTCATGTAGGTAAGAATGCTACCGGGTAATAGTACCGAAGATGCAAATGGAGGTGTGGGTACTGCAGAGACGGGAATGGGGATCTTAGAGGCCAATATCAGAGGGTGTGACTGGAAATGTAAATGTGATACAGCGGGAAAGACTATGTTCCAGTGCTGAGTGTATACCTGAAGGAGTTGTGTTGATGGATGATGATCAAGTACCTGCACACATAAAAAAACAAATACCCCAAAGTGAACAATATCTGAAGAGAATCAAAGATATGAGCATGTATTTGAGAAATGTGACTATGCTCGTGCATACCTGGCCATGATATGAAAAAAATGCGCTACAGGGGCTCAGTATGAAAAGCGACCTAGGGACTGTTGCGATGTAGGGGACGGGATGTTGATCCCATGGCTGAAGACGGTCTGAAAAATGGATACCTTGGGCTCCCGGAATGGTGAGTGGAAATTTGGCAAAAAGCCTATATATAGCTATAGGGCCCACATTTCCACCTCATTTGTACCTGCTGCAGTAGTGAGTGAACCAACAATTTTTAGAGGAGATTTGTAGATTCGGGGAGGACGAGGCAGCCGATTGAGGATTTGCGAGTATCAGGTTAGTGGTATGATCGTCCTGCATAGAAATAGGTTTTCAATTTTTGGGCAGGGTGTGTACGGAGGGTCATACAGGGATATTTATGGGGTGTGGGCCCCACATGTGTGGGTGATTCGATAATAGTCATGCATACGTGCATGTCTGTATACCGAATATACGCACATGGGTGTGCGGGAGAGAGAATTTAAGGCACGCCCGAAGGGCACGCCTGTGAGGTGGACAGGCGCGTACTAGTGCGCGCCTGTGGGTTTGATAGGCGCGCACTTGTGTTTGTTTGTATGGTGAACAGGCATGCATAAGGGCACGCCTGTGAAGCAAACAGGTGTGCACCTGTGCAGTGTACATGCGCGCATATATGCGCGCCTGTGTAGTGAAAAGATGCGCATGTGTGCGCGCCTGTGGGTAAGAAAAACTACACCTATGAGGCAAGGTGGAAAGGTAAAAAATGAGTCTTTTTGATGTTGTTGATGGTTTCCTGAGCTAATATAGGACTCTGTGTTGTCTACAGGTGGAAAGTAGTGAAGATGCCAGTGTGGTGGCGAGAGCGAGACTGGGCCCAACTGCGAGATGCCATGGCCATTGAGGGGCCCGGGGTGCGTGCGACTTTGGAAACCTGTGGGTTGCTAAAGTTCTTTGAGTGCCCGTTGATACGAGCACATGAGTATCTATTGTAGTTCCTAATCCAGATGTGGAGTCTGGAGCTGCACTGCTTCCTCGTGTGAGAAGAGCAGATCCCGTTCACTGTGGTGGAGGATATTTATTTCTTGACTGGGCTCCCCTTTCGGGGAACGCCTCTACCGGCGGAGCCGGTGTTGCCCAGGACCATTCAGCTGGTCGATATTGGCCAGAGATACTGCTTAGGTTGGGACTTTATGTCTGGGACTGTGGTGAGCATCGGTGCGATAGACTCCCTGGCACATCGATGTATAGCGGCAATGATTGTTCGTATATATGGGTCACTTGCGACCCAACGGATTAGTGGTGGCCAGCTGTTGGTGCTAGAGAGAGTGGTGGTCGTCGAGCAGTTTGCATGGGGGCTGACACTGCATGCGCGGATGGTAGCGCAGTTGGATCATTTTCGGTCCACAGGTGCGGGAGAGTTTGCATTTGGGTCCATCCTAGTGGCCTGGTTTTTAGAGAGGGTGTCGATGTTGCACCTTAGGGTTTTACTGGAGATTCCGAGGGCGCGAGAGACGCGATTAAGGTGGCGGTCGACAGTGTTGCTTTGTCACGGTGGTGGCGAAGGTGGCCACTTCTTTTCAGCAGAGGCAGCAGAGATATGGCGGCAGATGTCCCAGGTGATACTATGGTACCCCTATGCTGGGGTGGACTTCCGAGGTGACCCGGATATGGTGCTACCTCCAGGGGAGGTGTTTGACCATCGAGGTATGTTTAGTATAGATGTGCATGTTTTTGGTTTATGTTATTTTTTGAGATATCATTCCATATGTATATGATATAGATGTTGATACTATCTTGTGTTGTTGTTTTTTGCTTGTGCAGATGTGGCACCTCACGAGCGTGAGGTGGAGATGCAAAGAGATTCGGCTTGTCGAGAGCTAGAGAGACTACCGCATGGAGAGAGACGTTGATGGGAGGATGCTGCGGGGTGACCAGAAGAGCCCGAGAGGGTAGTGAGGAGGCGCCGGTTCGATGACCCTGGTGCGGGGCCATCACATGCTCCTCTGGCGGTGGTCGGAGAGGATTTTGATGATATACGTCATCATTTGGAGACGGTGTTACAGGATGTGCTTGAGGGCATGTGGACGCGCATCTAGGACGAGAGTTTCCTGGAGCAGTGTGTAGGGGTGCCGCCATCATGGTGGGCCATAGTGTGATGAGCAACAGTGTTGGCTGCTATGACGAGTGGATTCCTGTTTCCAGGGCAGGAGGGTCCTGTGGGTGGACCACCACCGCCTGAGGCAGGTGGTGGTGGGCCACCACCTCCTGAGGGAGGAGTAGGTGGGGGGGAGATAGAGGCACCATGAGTGGTGCATGATGTATATCTTTTTTTTGTTGTTGTATATAGGCTGGTGAGCCCATTTTTTGTACCGAGGTGTTATATTGGCCTGTGGATACATGTATTTTTGTACGTAAACATTCAGATGGCCTGATGGGATTTTTTATATATACATGAGTATACATATTTTGAGATTCCTCTTGTGTCTACATGTGTTTTTTGCTGATGATTTTGATGATGTCTATTCTATATATATGTTGTGATAGGTTTTGTGAGATGTTTATGTATGTGTAGCTTGATGTGATATATGCCAATCTAACACCATGTTAGCTATTTGATCTGTTGTTTGATTCAATTGTCTTGGAATATGTGTAAATGTAATGGAATCAAAATGTCAAGATAAAAGCCTAACCTATAGGTATTTGCGAAAGAGGCATGGATCGCGTACACGGTATACATTGTTGAGCTGGAGAACGACTAGTTGAGAGTCGAGGAAGACGCTAAGGTGATGAATATGATGACGTTGGGCGTCGGCCAGGAGGCCAATGACCGTAGTGTATTTGGCTTGGTTGTTGGTTGCTGGCCCCAAACATATGCCACTTGAATGTAGCATTTCATGTGAGGGGGTGTAGAGATCCCAAGCAGTCGAAGCGAGATTTTGTGTCCAACGGCTGGCGCCGTCGTCGTAACCGATGTGATAAGATGGTGGAGGAAGCATCTGTCAATAGCACAAATGATAGTTTAGACGTGAGGGAAGGATAAAAAAGATTAAAAACGCTAGAAATGAAATAACCTAAAGTAGAAGGACTACTTTTTAAGCATAAAATTTCTTGAGATACAACACATTGACGGGTTCCTTGAGAGAGAGGCCAGAATGTATGCACCTTTGGTGAGGCAATGCTGGATAATGTAAGGGCCATGCCAAAGTGATTCGAATTTACCATGGCCAAAGGTATCATGAGGGATATCATAAGCCAGGACAAGGTCACCTTCGCAGAATGACCGAAGGTTGACATGGCGATCAAAGGTAGCCTTGGATCGTTTTTTAGCTGCCTCGTTGTTCTGTAAGGAAAATTGACGATCTTCATCCAGAGACTCCAAGTTCAGCAAGCACTGCTCCATTGGAGCAGTGTCAGGTAATAGCTCAATTGCGGTGCGTAATGTGTGAATTTCGCACTCGATGGGAAGAGTTGCCTCGACCCCATGGACTAGATGGAAGGGCGTGAAACCAGTAGCGGTCTTCACTGCTGTTTGATAATCCCATAGTGCAGAAAATAACATATGATGCCAATTGGTTTTATGTTTATTAATCGTGCGCTGTAACATGGTCTTGAGGACTTTGTTAACTGCCTCGACCTATCCGTTTGACTGAAGGTAATATGGTGAGGCAAACTGTTATCACTGAAATTTTGTCTGTACAGGGCGACAAGAACTCCGCATCGTCAGCACAGAAAAACAGTCATTCATGGCACAAGGATCAGTTCCACAACACAGCAAAAGGGCCAAAACTATACAAAATTGGCTAAAAAATT
>JZKD02S1301063.1:0-11949 GCA_000966675.3 Picea glauca | reverse complement strand
TAGTCAAAAATCCAGTGTTGGGGGGAAGGATATGCATATGGATTTTTTTATTTCAGGAATATGATTTTGAAATTGTGGTAAAACTGGAAAGGATGAACAAGGGACCTGACCACTTGTCTAGGTTGGAACATGGAGAGGAACCTACTAGTTTGGAGGATACACTGTCAAATGCATAGTTGTTGTCCATTAACAAGGTTGATGATCACTCCGCTAAGATATTTCAGTTACTATCAAAAGGAATATCACCTCGTGAATACACAATCATTAAGAAGAAACAACTGGTAGTGCACGCTGCATATTTTTTGCTTATAGATGAACAACTATATAAGATGGGACCTGATGAGATCCAAAGAAGATGTGTTATGGAGGCCGACCGACCACTGATTTTAGAAGAATCTCATGAAGGCATCGTAGGAGGACACTACGTAGGGAAATAAACAACACAGAAGTTTCTTATAGTTGGCCTCTAGTGGCCCACTTTACACAGAGATGCTAAAGAATACTATAGAGCCTGTGATGTATGCCAATGAGTTGGGAAACTATCTAGAAGAGATGAGATGTATTTATCACCCTAGATAAATCATTTTAGAAATGGGCCATTGACTTCATGGGACCTATAAACCCACCAGGAAAGCACATAGGAGGCAGATACATCGTCACTACGATAGAGTATTTGACTAGATGGGCAGAAGCAAGAGCAGTTAAGGAATGTAGTGCAACTACAACTGCACGTTTCATTTTTGATGATATCATAACCAGGTTTGGATTCCCAAATATCCTCATGAGTGTTCAAGGTACACATTTTATTAATAAGACTATTGAATCCTTGACTCGAGAATTTGAAGTTCACCATCAGAAGAGAAATCCTTACCACCCACAAGAGAACAGGATGATCGAAGCTTTCAAAAAGATCTTGGAGACAGCACTGATGAAGATTTGTAGTGTAAATAGAGATGACTGGGATTTGAGAGTACCAACAATCTTATGGGCCTATAGAACCACTTGTAAGAAACTGACAATGCAGACTCCCTTTAAGCTGGTTTATGGCCTAGAAGTAGTTGTACCCATGGAATATTTAGTTCCTAGCTTAAGAATTGTAGCCTTTATAGATATGGATTACACTCACGCTGTTCAAGAGAGGCTCACACAGTTGGTCGAACTAGAAGAAGATATATTTATTGCAGGATTCCATCAATAGGTTCAGAAGGAACAAGAAAAGGCCTACCATGACAGGCATATCAAGATGAAAATATTTAAGCAAGGAGATATGGTATTGGTATACAATAGAAAGTTCATGAAGCATCCAGGGAAATTCAAAACACATTGGTTGGGGCCATATAAGGTTCCCTATGTTACAAAAGCAGGAGCTGTGCAACTGAAGACTTTGAATGGGGAGTGGAAGGAAGGATTGGTGAATGGGAGCTGGTTGAAATTGTACTATGACAACCAGCTGCCTCGCGACTCTCGGTAAAAATAAAAGGAGAAGGGTCTAGGTACCAAGTGCAGTTGATACTGGGTACCAGACACAAGAAAGACAACCTGAACAAAGGATGGAAGAACGGAGCAGGAAGCATAGGCTGGGCTACGTAGTCAAAGTCAAGGAACAACAGAAGGTTCATATCAAAGTGCCTCAGGACGAGTCACAGGTGAATGTTGGGGGACTATTGGCCCTTGGTTATGGAAGAAAGTGAATGTTATGGAAGAAAAGGTGAAATGTGAAATATGCAGAAGGAAGGTTGACTGATATAATGTCAAAGTGGTTAAAGAAGCAGAAAATATGGAGCAAATTCTGAGAGAGAAAGTCGTTGGATGAGGAGATCGAGGAAGATAGATCAACAAGGAAAATGGATCATGGACAAATCAGCAAGCAAAAAAATCCACTGGTATATGCTTAGAGAACCTCAAGGGAAGGTAGGAAAGACAAGCTAGTGAAGCCCTAAAAAGGTGGGTCAAGTTGACCTAGGTTTTTAGACACCTAAGGTTTTGGTATCTAGGGTTTTGACACTTAGTCTTCGACCTAAGGTTGTTTGTGATATATTGTAATGTATAAATAAAGATCAAGAGGACCTGATATGGGTTCGATTATGTTATGATGAGTGGTTTTTTTTATTTTTGAGAGAGAAGTGTTGTGTGGTGAGAGAAGTCTATGTTGTAATATCTCCAGTTGGGTGCAAAGATCAACCTTGCAGCTGGGTGCACAGGGAAGGGAGATAGAGATAAGAGAGGAAGAGAGAGATATGGAAGCTAAGAGTGCAGATAGATATGTAATATACTATAAAGCATAGTTTTTTGGACGTAGCCCTAGGGAGAGGGTGAACCATGTATATCCAGTTGTTATGTGTGATTGATGCTATGTTCTTTACTCTATTACTCTGATGATGCATTAGTATGTTAGATCTAATATATAAATCTATGAACTAGGTGTATTCTTGGAAAGAATAATATGATCTCCTTGTGTGGTTGCCTTGATTCCACTTGCATTTCCTTTGGTTGTAGACACCTGTGTCCTGCAACCCCCTATTGCTACTTTGGGTGAGACTGCGTCTAATTCGTAGGTGTTTCTGAAAGGGCCAATAGTTAGGGCTTGTTGGTCCACTATTAGAGATGAACCCTGGGTCTTCCCCTGTGCCAACAATGTGCAACAAAATTTTTCATTTTCTAAATCCAACTTACTGTTGTTCCACCTACAGGAAAAACATACCCTATGGTTCTCCTCCTGCTATCATTATAACCTACCATATCTGAATCAACATATCCTTGTAGAACAATTTATGAACCTCCAAAACATAATTCATGAGTAGAAGTACCTCTCAAATAACTGAGAATCGACTTTACTGCCTCCCAATGTTCTTTACCTAGATTGTTCATATACTTTCTCACAACTCCCTCTGCATGTGCAATATCTATTCTTGTGAAAACTATCGCATACATCAAGCTACCAACTCCTGATGAATAAGGGACCCTGGACATGTGTTCTATCTCCTCCTATGTCTTGGGACACATTTCTTTGGTTAATTTGAAATGGTTGGCCAAAGGTGTACTAACTGGTTTTACATTCTTCATTCTAAACCTCTCCAACACCTTCTCTATATACTCACCCTCAAACAATGTCAAATTGTGATTTTTCCTATCTCTTGTTATTCTCATACCAAGGATTTTCTTTGCAACACCCAAATCCTTCATCACAAATGAATTAGATAATTTATTCTTGAGCACATTTATATCCTGCATATTAGACCATGCAACAAGCATGTCATCTACATACAATAACAAGATAATATAACTTCCATTTTCTAGATTTTTAAAATAAACACAGTGATCATAATGACATCTATTATAGCCTTGTTCTGTCATAAACTTGTCAAAATTCAAATACCACTACCTTGGAGCTTTCTTTAGGCCATAAAATATCTTCTTCAACCTACATACCAAATTTTCCTTCCTTTTGACCTCATACCCCTCTGGCTATTACATATAAATCTCTTCCTCCAAATTGTTGGGCTCTAAAGATGTCTAAAAACAACCTTAGTTTAACATTAATTTATCAACCCGAGGATTCCTTTTATATCTCAAGAATATCAACAAAGTCTATGCGGATAGCTCGTAGAGGATAAAATTGCGTAGTTAAAGAAAACCTGAGTTTATCCATAATCAAGTTCCTCAAATGTTCATTAAATATTCTGAGACTAATATCTTACTTAACAAAATTGAAATCTAATTACTAACATGTTGCGAATGAAAAGGAACTAACTAATCTGTTGAATTCATTTAACTAAAAAATAGTAATTGAATATAAGTAAAGACTTGCATAATTAACTATCAACTATGAATCAAATTCTTGGAAAGGAAATAGTGAATTACTCTATTTGTGGAAAGAAACAACAATTGTAATCTAATCAAAAGGGACATCAAATGTAACTTAAATGAAAGGAACAACAATTGTAACTTTAATTGAAAGGAACGACAAATGTAAGTTAATTGAAAGGAACAACAAATGTGAATCTAAGTAAAAGGAACATCACGTATGAAAATGTGAGGAACTTTCAAGAAGCAAACTATAGTAATGGAAGTTGGAACAACAATCATTAACACTCAAGGAAAATGTCTATCTTCTATATGCAAACATCATAAAATTATTGACACACTTATGCATTCATATTAAATATTATGAAAGAGATTTGAATCACAAAACATAAATCAAAACTGATACAATTACAAATTGAGATAGTAACTCCTTCAGAATGGGACCTTGGTCCTCAGAAGCACTGCCACTAGAAACTCAGTATGTAGAAATGGTGAAAATGTTCAAATTTTTTATTGATTCCATAGCTGGTACAACATTTACAAAAACTGCTTGTGCAGAGTGATTCTGAGTTTGAATACTTGGATGCAATTCTTCTATTATCCTTTCAGGATCTATTACCCTCTATATATTACAGTAATCTAGGTAAATTAAGCTATCCTGAGGATCGAGAGATCCTCAAGATTTCTTTACTATTATAAAGTTATAATATAGAAAGTCAATCATCTTCAAAACTGCTTTGCACCAAAAGTCTTCAACCTCCGATAGCTTACGCATCTTCAAGATTTCTTTGCTATCTCGGGTTTGAAAATGTTTATCCATTCCTGTAACAAAATCGAACAATTCCAATCGTATTTTATAATCTATTTAATGTAACTTCAATACTATTTCTAGAATACATATTAATCATTTTCTATCCTAATTATCCCTAATTAACAGAAAAGTCAATCAAGATTATATCATGAACTGTGGAAATAAGGAAGATATTTGTACCTTTTTCATAACCCAACATACCCCCCAACTTACCTTCTTGCATGTCCTCATGCAATCTGAGATATTACATGTAAAGCAGTGATGCTATAAGGAGGAAAGGTTGGTTCACCAGGTCTCCTGAACACATTATTTCTTTTGATCTCTCAAAAAGCAGCGTCCTCCCTCTTCTTATTAATTTGATAATCTTTCTAGTAACTTTCTGGAGGAAACCAAATGATAGAAGGATTATATCTACACCCAATGCAAGAAAGTCCTTCATTCTGGAGCATTCTGGAATACCTTTCCACTCTGTAGGTAGCTGCAAAGAAATTCCTAAAGCCAAAGGGTTCCCTACAAGAGATTCTTCTTTGAGTTCTCTAAAATATATGATGATTGAATGTATAACATGTCGATGGATAGGGGCTAAAGATTCCATGACCCCCCCCTTTTCATGAAGGTTCTATGGTGCATAATGGCTAGCAAAGATTTTGGAGGCTCCACTCTGATCCAAAGATCTAGCCCAGTTTCTCTCTTTATAAAATTCTTGTGATATTTTCCCCATCTAACTTGGTTGTTAGTGAAGGATATGAATGCCTGAAACTATATGTCCCCAATAAAGGGACTAGGGTTATATTTTTCTGTCATCTTCCAAAATGAATTTGTGGAAATATAATTCACACAAAAAGTATTGTACCTTCTCTTCCTGCTCTCTAAAACATGAACTGAACTTAGGGATAGTCATAAATGTAACTGGCTTACCTAATCTGATGTATTTCACCCTTAACAACAGGTAAAATTCCAACAAGAATAGGGTATAATTGGTAGCAGGAGCTTTCCAATTGATTGCATCAAAGTAAACATCACAAATCTCTTAGATATTCTCCAAATCTTTTTCAAATTGGTTTTGTATTTTCTTTTATCTTTTCCCAAGCTCTGGTTAGGTCAGCATAAGTCTCATTCTTTGTTTCCTCCATGGATATTAATTGTTTAACAATTCTTTGATGTTCAGTCATAGTAACCATCTCATCCTTGGGTTGAGTTAGTGCTTGATGGGCTTGTACCAGCTTTGCCTTTAGCCTATAAATGATGGCACTCTGTATATGAGACTGGGATGCTTGATATTCTTCCATAGCACCCATCTCATATCTGGATTGAGTTAATGCTTGTTGGGCTTCCATCATATCTACTTCCAGTCTATCAACAATGGCACTATGTTCTTGAGATTGATATGATTGATGCTCTGTCATACTCATTATTTCATTTCTATTTTGGATCAGGATTTGTTGGAACTGCATCAATTTTTCCTCCAATCTCCTAATGGTAGCAAATTGCTCAAGGGACTGAGTTGTTTCCTCTGGGGCTGGCGTATCTGTCTTCACTTCAACATCAAATGTTTTTAAAGGAATTACTTCCTCATCATGAGCTACTGCATCCTCTGCTATTATTTTTTCAGGGTCTATCTGTGTCCCCGTAGAGTTTGTAGTGACTGCTTTTTAGGAAGAGGGTTTCTTCCTTGCACTTTGGGCCTTGTCATCTTGTTATAGATGCTTTCTTAATTATTTAATAATTTCTTTGAGTTTTCCAACTTTCTTCATTAATACTTCAACCTTTTTAGCTCTTCTCTTCAACAACTTATTTTCCTTTTTAATCTTTCTAATTCTCCTATGGATTTTGTGGGATTTCTATTTGTGAGGGGTCTCAAGGTCTTCTTCATTCTGGTTAGAAAGTGGTCATTCCTTTGTTCCTTGCAAGTGCTATGTATATTCAATAGGTCTTCTTACCTCAGGATGAGGTTCTTCCTGTGCTACATCCTCTAGGAATAACATTTCAATATCAGGAAAGTATTCAGCAGGTTTTGAAGAAGAGGCTCGTTCTTGGTATTCTTCTGGTTTATTTGTATCTCTGTCAATTGAGGTCTCTAATATCCCTAAAAATTGGGCTATTTATACCTCATATATATTAAAAAATTGTTCTGTTAGGTGCCCCAATGCTGGCTAGGTGTCTTCCTGACTGTTCCCTTGTGAGGTTTGTTCTTCCTGCTCAACTTCTTAAACATTTTCCTGTAAGGACTGTTCTGTAATGTCCCGAATTTCTTCAGGTTGTTTCATTGTGTCTTGAATTTATTCAGTCATTTCTTGAATTTGTTCGGTTATTTCCTGAATTTCTCCAGGACGTCTTGTTCGTCTACTTCTCCTTTTCCTCTCAATGGGGGCTTTAGGAGAAGCTGTTGCTCTTTTTCTCTTTTTAGTTAATGCCTCTGCTTGTGAGGTCTGAGTCTCTATAATTTTGACAGGATTTGCCTTGACTTCGGTTTCAGGAGGTGAAACTTCTATTTGGGTAGTGGCCTCCTCTTACTGTCTCTCTTCATTTTCCTGTGGTGGGTCTTCATGATATAATTCAGGTTGTTCCAGTTGTAGAGGTCTATTGGCCTCGATAATATCACCCTAGGTTAATTGAGTTTGACTCAGGGCCTTATTAACTATTAGTTTAACTAAGCCATGGTGGTTGATGATAGTAACAGGATCCTTGGCCTTCTGTGTTCTTATGGAAACCTCATGTAACATGGCATTTATAAAAAATGATAGATTGATTACTAATCGTTGTTTGAGTGTTGCTAGCAGTTTGAGGTGGCGTGGTTGGATTACATCGTATCGTCCATCATAGGTGATGTACCTCTAAATTAGCCCGACTAGTTCTTTCCATGGTTCATTGAGAGTGTTGGGGTTAAGTCCCTTTCCCTTTTTGTCCAATTCTTCTCTAGGGTCTACGAAGGATTCTACATCTTATTTGAGCATTGTAAATCTTCCTATCCATTGAATGCCTACGTTAGGGAGACCTATAACCTATGCTACGATTTTCGGAGTAACTGGAATTTGTATGTCTCGAACCATGGATATTTCTCCCTGCAAGTTCTGAAATAATTCAAGTGTGATGTTCGTATCATATCCTTACAACTGGTTGAAGTACTCCTTCCACCCCAGACAGTGTAGGATTTCTCTTGCCTACTCAGTTATCTGTAGTAATGTTATCTCCCTGCGCACACTTCGACCACCCATCTTTATGTGAGAAAATGAGAATGAATATTATTCCTGGTTGTAGAATTGGTTAGACCATCTCGGAGGAAATATTACCAAAAGTAGAAAATATCAGAGAATAGCAAGTGTATAAAAATGTGGGTTTTCCATTTATTACAATCATTATGATCTTATCATAAATTGTGTCGAACATCCACTCCCCTCATTAATGTAGAGGTCGACCTCGACCATCAACGTAGGAAAATGTAATGAGTGTAGGTATTTCTAGTGAGAGGTAATAATTACGTTACCGTCGCCGGTGGGGGACCAATCATGTATAATTTTCAAAAATCATATTTAACAGTAATCATAAATGATAGTCCTCTTTCGTGGGAAATTCAAATTTTTTGTAGCTATGCTCAAAATGTTTTAGGGAAAAATAAGATGAATAAATTAAGTCTATTCATTTAAAAATATTCCACATATCATAATTTTGTTACATTTCCCTAGTTATTGAATATAACCAAAATGATAGCCTTGTTATTGAGTAAAGGAAATCTAGAGACACACAAAAAATATATGTTTTTAAGGTAAACTTCCATACCACAGGCAGAGCCACTACTGCCAACAGGAATCCATAGCCTCGTCAAGGTTTCCTTTTAACCCATAGATGAGCATGTATCCTTAATAAGTATTTGAATCGTCTTTTCCCAAAAACACCACTATCCTAGTTTGGTAGCCAGATGATGATAATGCCACTCACTAGATTGTAACTTAAGTGAACAAGCCAACTCATGATGAGACCCCTTGTCCTTTAACGATAAAATGTCAAAGGCCATTGCCCTGGTGTGGTATCCATAGTGGGAATGTCACTTACATTATTATTCTATGGTCGTGGTAGGTTGGCTTGTGATGAGACCCCCTATTCTTTGTGGGAGAAGTTTATGACTTATATTTATTTGTTTTTATAAATTTTCTTTTCTCATCATTCAATTTTTTAATTTTTTTTAGGGCTCTATTAAGGGAGGCTCATCTACTCCTTAAGAGTAAGGGATGGCATAAAGAAGTGTAAGGATGCCAAATAAAAGTGTGCTTAAGACTCCTTATTATAATATGGAGGCAAATTATCATTCAATTATATTTGTATGCGTATAGGGAAAATAAACGAATTATGGTGGTTATAGATTATGAACAAGATTTAAGATATTTTGAAGAAATTAATCCAAAAACAGTTTGATAAGCTATGAGATATAGTCCAAAAAATAATGACAGATCATTGCGATGATAATTAGAAATAACGCTGGTGAAAATTACTTAGTGAAAGTTGTACCCCAAAGGAATGGATAACGTTTTAATCAGCATGAAGGAAAGGAACGACAACAAGGAAAAACACAGAAGGAACAATAGCTATTCCTTTTTAGAATGCACAACGGGACCTGAGATGAAGGAATGACAATCGCAATGAAGGGGATGACAGTTTCTCCATTCAAATGAACAACAACAATACTTAAAGGAACAACAGTCACGCGAAGGGAACAACAATTGTTCCATTCAAATGAACAACAACGATATTCAAAGGAACAACAGTCGCGCGAAGGGAACGATAGTTGTTCCGTTCAAATGAAAATCAACAATACTCAAAGGAACAATAGTCATGTGAATGGAATGAAAGTTTTTGTGTTCAAATGAACAACAACTATACTCAAAGGAACAAAAATCTCAACAGAGGAACAAAATCTTTTAAATTTTTAGACATCTGATTAGGTAATTTTGGAAACCTCCCATGGGAATATATTTTCGTTGAATCTAAGGATGATTAGTCATGAACTAAATTCATTCAATTGTGATAGGTTAGTTTATTTCAGAGTCAAGTATTGGATGGTTTGTTAATGTCATGAGTTCATTGTAGTTTCCTGATCACTACTGTAGAACATGACATATTCATTTTTCTATGAAAGACAGGGTCCGTGTGACAAGATAAAGCAAGAGTGTGGAACATAAAAGAGTGCTAATTATGTTCATTATAGTCATCTTCCCTAGTTCTTATTTTCCCAAGTGACTTTCATAAAACTAAAACTAAAATAAAAAATATCAACTCAATTAGATCTACAAAAAAAACTATATACAGTATGTACAATGTCAACAAAATTCATCATTTATGGAGTTGGAGTGGCTGGGTTACCTTCCCAGCCAGCCAAAATCTAAATAGTAGGGTCCTTACTTACTTCCTGGAAGAAAGATTATTTTGAAGGAGTTTTATGGTAGAGTCATAGCCAGTGTCCATTGAACAGAAATGGACATCTAGATCCGTTGATAGTACTTAAAGTGACTGTGCCATTATCATGGACTTCATTAATTTCATATGGTCCTAGCCACCGTGTCTGTAATTTTCCAGGAAAATCCTGAAATCTGGAATCATAGAGAAGCACCCAATCACCTTTCTTGAATGATTTCTTCTTGATATGTTTGTCATGCTAGGTCACTCTCTATTGCTAAATAAAAACTGTGCACTCCAAAGAAGACAGACGTGATTCATCCAAATGATTGAGTTGTTGAAGGTGTTGTTTATGTGATTCTGTAAGAACCAGTCCAATTTCCCGGGCCATCCTTAGGGTCTTGATCTCAAATTCGATTGGGAAGATGGGTTATTTACCATAGACTAGGTGATAAGGAGAGTAGCTAGTGGTGTTACACCATGTTTTGCAATAATCCCATAAGGCATTTGGGAGCTTAGTAGCCCAATTCTATCGGTTTGTTGAGACAGTATTTGTCAGGATTGCCTCCAGGACCTTATTGGTGCTTTCTACTTTCCCATTTTCCTATGGGTGGAATGGAGAAGTAACTTTGTGCTTAATATGATAATTGTTCAGGGTGGTGGTGATTCTATGAGCTGTGAATTGTGACCCCCCATCAATGATTACTTCCCTAGGTAGTCCATAGCATACAAATAATTTGAAAATAAATTTGATGACTACTTCTTCTGTTGCATTTGGTAAGGCTTATGCCTCTACCCATTTGGTCATGTAGTCCGTTGCAACTAGAATATAGGCCTTCTAATTTGACTTCGGATTGAAGGGGCCAATGAAGTCTAGTGCCCATATCTCAAATGGGTCTGCGAATACTTGTGCTTTCAAGGGCATTTCATCAGCCTGGCCTGGTTTTCCCATTTGCTGACAACTGTCATAGGTCTGTGTTGTTGGGAAATAATACCCTACGGACTAATAAGCTAGGGATGAACTTGTACGCAGATCATGACCTTAAAGAAACCACTTTTAACCTATCACCCCAATACTCAAACCCCTTTTTTCACACACAAGCATGGAAAAGACCTACTAACCTTTTTTATCGATGTTTGATGTAGATCCTCCATTGCGCTTTATCTGCTTGCTTGTGCTGCTCCTTCCAAATACAATCCTGCAATCGAGACAAAACACTATGCATGCATGCTATTTTTCTACTTGAGGGTTAGAGATTAAGCATAAATCAAATAAAATATATATAACTCGTGCATTGGGATGGGAAAGGTATTCTTTTATTAATCTCAAGATGAATCAACTTACAATAATGATAGAGATTGGCCACCGTTCCTCGATCCTGACCCTGGGCTCCTCCTCTTCTTTGTACTCCAACTGCTTTGCTTTAATTCTCCTTAAGCTTGAGGAAAGGCTAAAGGGTTGGGACAAATGAATTGGAAATTGGGCAGAGTTTCTTTGCTATAATTTTCCTCCCTCCAAATAGTACCCCTTCCCCTTCTTTTATAGGCTATAAGGAGCTAGGGTTTTGGACGAACTCTCGGCCATGCATGGCCGGGAGTTTTAGTTAACTGACCCAAATATTTTTGTCATGTTGGCAACTTTCCTGTTTTTGTGCTTTGTTAGATAAACGCGGGTTGTAGTAGGCCAGCCAGCGTTCCAACGCATGCAGTAGTGGGCTTGCCAGCGTTCTAACATGTGCAGTAGAGGGTTAGGGTGCGGGCCACTTGTTTTAAGAGGATTTTCAAGAGTTTGTTCAGCATGGCTTTGGCAAGGAAGGGATATGAGTTGGCTTGATGCTTGGTAAGCATGTGAGGTGCAATTTAGGGTTATAACAGATGCCCCCTAATGTGTGAGGTCAGAAGAGCATATGATGGCCGAAATACATTACCAATTCTTTACCAATCTG
>JZKD02S1301052.1:0-11949 GCA_000966675.3 Picea glauca | reverse complement strand
TCTCTCTCTCTCTATATATATATATATATAAGTTAAAAATTACTGAAATAGACAAAATATTGATAGATCATAGTAGATATTGATCAATAATACATCATGAACTCAGAAAAATATACATCATACAAATCAATCGATGGCTAAAATGATGAAATCCGACTTCCTCCACTGGCATATAAATTAAAGAAACAACTAAAAGACAAGAAAAAAACCCTTTTTAACCTCCCGTAACCTACTTTACGAAGGATGTGTGTCATAAAGTCATGACACATCCTTAGAATGGCGTCTGAGAAGGTTTTATGACGTGTCCTTACCTCATGACATGGGTTGAAGTGGTGTCTGACATGTACTGTAGCGTGTCATGACAATGACACTGCGGATACAGACACTTGGCCCATAAGGGACATGTCAGGTGACTTAGATCTAATCTAGTTTAGCATGTATGATAAAACATATTTGGTCTAGTTGTTGTGGATAATAATTAACAACCAATGATAATCAGTTCGAATTTTAACAAGCCAAAACTTTCAAACACAAAGATATTGTTGCAAACACAATAATACAATGGCACAATAAACCACTTGACTTGTAGGTCAGCTCACAAATAATATTCCCTAGGAGCTTAGACTTTCTCCATTACTAATCAAGTATACAATGTAGGAAATATAATTGTTAACCTATTTACAAGAAAAACAACTTCTAACCAACCCCAAGTGGTAGCTCAAACAGTTGTCACCAATGTTGTTGGGCATTTGGCTAGTTTTGTGACAACAAGTGCCTGAATCAAATCCCCCTAGGTGAGGCACACTAGTCTATGCCGACAAGTTTACTACGAATTCCATCCACGAATGTGGGGAAATATCCATTGGGTTTCCTCACGGGGTTTTCCTCGGAACAAACAAATTTCCAAACATTTCTACAAGTACAAGTATGGTGGTGATTCTCTCCATTCCTTTCTATTCCTTCGTGACTCTTAGACTAAGTGGTAGCTTCTGATGCCAATCAAAGGAAATAAACATTTTGATTTCGAAGAGATGTTAATATACCTTATAGATGCAAGAATACATGTATTAGAAAGGAGCTACCTAACATGCACATCTGCAATTTCAAATTTTGAAGTATATTAGGCTTTGTCCAATGATTTGGAAACCAACTACANGAACACTTGCAGTATATTCAACAGGTTCTTCACACCCTACGACAACACAAGCTATACACCAACTTGGAAAAATGCTCCATCATGGACAAGGTCCATTACCTGGGCTACATCATTGATCAACATGGCATACATGTGGATCCAACCAAGATCTGAGTCATCCATGACTAGCCATCCCCAACCACACTCACTGAGATTCAGAGCTTCTTAGGCCTTGCCAATTTCTACCACAGGTTTGTGTTGGGATTCTTCCATATTTCATCATCCCTCAGTGAAATAACCAGGGGTGGTGGTAAGGAGAAATTTGTGTGGGTCCGGTCCCAACAACAAGCGTTCGATGATTTGAAGCATCACTTGTTCTCATCCCTAATAATTTCAGTACCAGACCTGCAACAAACCTTTGAGATCGAGATAGATGCTTTAGACTATGCTATGGGTGTCGTTCTCACTCAGCACGACCACCTCGTGGCCTATCATAGTGAGACACTATCTGATGCTCTCCATAAGTACCCTACTTACGACAAAGAAATGTACTCCATTGTGAAAGCTTGCCACCAGTGGAGACATTACATTCTTGGGAAGGAGACAGTCATCCACACTGATCATAAGCCATTGTAGTTCACATAGACACAAGGAAAATTGCAGAATGACCACCATAAAAAGTGGTCCACATACTTGCTGCAATTCCATCTCAACATCAAGTATAAAATAGGAAGCACTAATCGTGTTGCTGATTTCCTCAGCAGACTGCTAGTCGTGGAACTCACCACAGTGTTAGACTCTTGCAACCATGAGACCTCTGGATGCCCCCAAATCTATGAGACAGACCCAGACTTCGCCACCACCTACCAAATGTTGGGTGCAAACATAGTTGTTGATAATTTCCATCTTCATTATGGGTTGCTGTGTCGTCTGGGCCATATCTCTGTTCCATCAAGTGAGCGAGCGAAGCTGATCTGGGAAGCCCACTACAATAGGGTGGCAGGACACTTTGGCGTAAAAAAGACAGTGGTGATGCTACATAAAAAATTTTGCTGGTTGAAACTTCGACAAGAGGTCAAGAAGTATATCAGGTCTTTCACTACTGACCTACTCCTGAAAGGCCATTGGAATCCATATCAATGGACTACATGTTGGGCCTCCCATCCACCAAGCGGGGAAATAACTGTGTTTTTGTGGTTGTTCATCGCTTTTCTAAGATGGCGATTCTGGTTGCCTGCAAGAAGAGCATCACAACAGAGACCACTGCTAAGCTCGTCTTTGAACGAGTCTAGGTACATTTTGGACTCCCACAAACCATTGTCTCAGATCGGGACAGTCGATTTAGCATCACATTCTGGTTGAGCCTCTAGTCACTGTTGGACACCAAGCTCACCAAATTCACGACCTTCCACCCCCAAATGATGTCCAAACCGAGGTCCTAAATTGAATGATTGTGCATATCCTTCACATGTATAATTTAAAGAACCCTCACACATGGGATGAGATCCTTTCCTATGTCCAGTATAACTACAACTGAGCCCTGCATAGCTCAACTAACCACAACCCCTTTCAGGTGGGGTTGGGATTCCAACCATTGGGTCCCATAGATGTTTCACTTCCCCTTGCGGTCACCTCGAATGACTCATATCTTGCTCCAAATGAAGCTGACAAAGCCACATGGTTCATTGAGTGGATCCAACACATCCACCAACAGGTTCAGGATATCCTACAGAAGTCCAATGACAAGTACAAACAAAGCTATGATCAAGATCGGGTGCCACATAAGTTTTAGGTGGGCGACAAAGTTTGGTTGCATTTGCAGAAAGAACATCTTACAGGACCCCATATGAATCTTCACCCACTCCATTATGGGCCATAAACCATCACCAAGGCTGTGGTGGATAATTATTTTGAGCTCAACATTTCTCCTTTCCTTGGCCTGCACCCAATGTTCAATGTGGATCTCCTTCGCCCTTATTTCCCACCATTATTGGACACCTCAGAAGTAGTAGAAAAGCTGACACCAATAGAGCTCAACCCCCACTGCATACAACATGCATCCAATGATTATATTGTGGACACATAGATTAATGGCGCTCGACAACAAAGCATCCATCTTTATCGAATCGTCAAAGCAGGGCAACTCCTACACCAAGGCAAGTGGCTCACCCGTGGCCAAATGCAGCAGGAATTTCCTCATCTGATGGGGGACCTCAATGCAATGGAGGCCATTGATTCCTAAGGAGGGAGGATTTATCTAGGTGGATATTGGTGTCTACCCACCTTTTCCAACTGGCTCAAAATAGTTTTCTGACAATTTTGGTATTTTACTATTTTTAGCAGTTTTCACTTTCGGAGCCGTTTTGAGGCCCTAAACGATGTTTTTTTTGGGAAAATAAGTTTGAAATAAGCAAGTTGCTTCAATATTTCACCTAAAATTAATCTCCTCNGAGATCAAGTGACAAATCCAAGAACTACTCCACAAGGGGCACATCCATCCCAACTCATCACCTTGCAGGAGCCCAATCGTGTTGGTACAAAATATAGATGGAGCTTGGTGACTCTGCATTGATTACTAGGCTCTGAATAAAATCAAAGTCAGAAAACGATACCCAATTCCATGAATCGATGACCTCCTTGATCAACTCATAGGGGCCAAATAATTTAGTAATATTAATCCGAAGTCTGGCTACCACTAGGTCCGCATAGAACAGACAGATGTATGGAAGACCACCTTCAAGTCAAAGGAAGGCCTTTTTGAATGGTTGGTCATGCCCTTTGGTTTGACAAATGCTCCGACCACTTTAATGAGGATGATGGACAATATCTTGCAACCATTCACCAATAATTTTGTAGTGGTGTATCTGGATGACATTCTCATTTAGAACAAAACTTGGGCTGAACACTTGCAGTATATTCAACAGGTTCTTCACACCCTACGACAACACAAGCTATACACCAACTTGGAAAAATGCTCCATCATGGACAAGGTCCATTACTTGGGATACATCATTGATCAACATGGCATACATGTGGATCCAACCAATATCTGAGTCATCCATGACTAGCCATCCCCAACCACACTCACTGAGATTCAGAGCTTCTTAGGCCTTGCCAATTTCTACCACAGGTTTGTGTTGGGATTCTTCCATATTGCATCGTCCCTCAGTGAAATAACCAGGGGTGGTGGTAAGGAGAAATTTGCATGGGTCTGGTCCCAACAAAAGCGTTTGATGATTTGAAGAAGCACTTGTTCTCATCCCTAATAATTTCAGTACCAGACCTGCAACAAACCTTTGAGATCGAGATAGATGCTTTAAACTATGCTATGGGTGTCGTTCTCACTCAGCACGACCACCTCGTGGCCTATCATAGTGAGACACTATCTGATGCTATCCGTAAGTACCCTACTCACGACAAAGAAATTTACTCCATTGTGAAAGCTTGCCACCAGTGGAGACATTACATTCTTGGGAAGGAGACAGTCATCCACACTGATCATAAGCCATTGCAGTTCACACAGACACAAGGAAAATTGTAGAATGACCACCATCAAAAGTGGTCCACATACTTGCTGCAATTCCATCTCAACATCAAGTATAAAATAGGAAGCACCAATCGTGTTGTTGATTGCCTCAACAGACTGCTAGTCGTGGAACTCACCACAGTGTTAGACTCTTGCAACCATGAGACCTCTGGATGCCCCCAAATCTATGAGACAGACCCAGACTTCGCCACCACCTACCAAATGTTGGGTGCAAACATAGTTGTTGATAATTTCCATCTTCATTATGGGTTGCTGTGTCGTCTGGGCCATATCTCTGTTCCATCAAGTGAGCGAGCGAAGCTGATCTGGGAAGCCCACTACAATAGGGTGGCAGGACACTTTGGCGTAAAAAAGACAGTGGTGATGCTACATAAAAAATTTTGCTGGTTGAAACTTCGACAAGAGGTCAAGAAGTATATCAGGTCTTTCACTACTGACCTACTCCTGAAAGGCCATTGGAATCCATATCAATGGACTACATGTTGGGCCTCCCATCCACCAAGCGGGGAAATAACTGTGTTTTTGTGGTTGTTCATCGCTTTTCTAAGATGGCGATTCTGGTTGCCTGCAAGAAGAGCATCACAACAGAGACCACTGCTAAGCTCGTCTTTGAACGAGTCTAGGTACATTTTGGACTCCCACAAACCATTGTCTCAGATCGGGACAGTCGATTTAGCATCACATTCTGGTTGAGCCTCTAGTCACTGTTGGACACCAAGCTCACCAAATTCACGACCTTCCACCCCCAAATGATGTCCAAACCGAGGTCCTAAATTGAATGATTGTGCATATCCTTCACATGTATAATTTAAAGAACCCTCACACATGGGATGAGATCCTTTCCTATGTCCAGTATAACTACAACTGAGCCCTGCATAGCTCAACTAACCACAACCCCTTTCAGGTGGGGTTGGGATTCCAACCATTGGGTCCCATAGATGTTTCACTTCCCCTTGCGGTCACCTCGAATGACTCATATCTTGCTCCAAATGAAGCTGACAAAGCCACATGGTTCATTGAGTGGATCCAACACATCCACCAACAGGTTCAGGATATCCTACAGAAGTCCAATGACAAGTACAAACAAAGCTATGATCAAGATCGGGTGCCACATAAGTTTTAGGTGGGCGACAAAGTTTGGTTGCATTTGCAGAAAGAACATCTTACAGGACCCCATATGAATCTTCACCCACTCCATTATGGGCCATAAACCATCACCAAGGCTGTGGTGGATAATTATTTTGAGCTCAACATTTCTCCTTTCCTTGGCCTGCACCCAATGTTCAATGTGGATCTCCTTCGCCCTTATTTCCCACCATTATTGGACACCTCAGAAGTAGTAGAAAAGCTGACACCAATAGAGCTCAACCCCCACTGCATACAACATGCATCCAATGATTATATTGTGGACACATAGATTAATGGCGCTCGACAACAAAGCATCCATCTTTATCGAATCGTCAAAGCAGGGCAACTCCTACACCAAGGCAAGTGGCTCACCCGTGGCCAAATGCAGCAGGAATTTCCTCATCTGATGGGGGACCTCAATGCAATGGAGGCCATTGATTCCTAAGGAGGGAGGATTTATCTAGGTGGATATTGGTGTCTACCCACCTTTTCCAACTGGCTCAAAATAGTTTTCTGACAATTTTGGTATTTTACTATTTTTAGCAGTTTTCACTTTCGGAGCCGTTTTGAGGCCCTAAACGATGTTTTTTTTGGGAAAATAAGTTTGAAATAAGCAAGTTGCTTCAATATTTCACCTAAAATTAATCTCCTCAATTATACCTTTCCAACAAGATATCATACGCCTAAAATGAAGATCATATGCAAAAGTTACGACCCTGGGAAGTTGATGTACTAACTTACCCAAACGGGGCCCACATGACTTTTGGAACTTCATCTCCTAGGGTTAGGTTTTTGGATGTCTAGGGGTTTTGGAATTACTGGTTATGGTAAAAATTCCTTCATATCCTCATTGTAGTGATCTTCTTGTGAATGAGCACAACCGTCACATCTCGTCTAAGAGATAAGCCGCCACCATTCCAACAAGCTTGTTTCTGTTGCATTTTACAGTTTCAGCTTATTTCAATATTGAATAGAAAACCAATTTTACTGTATCTCTGTTATTCTGTGTTAAGAACCTGTTAATAATCTGTATTCATTTCATTCTGCTCATAAAATCCATATCAGTGGTATCAGNTTTTAGCAGTTTTCACTTTCGGAGCCGTTTTGAGGCCCTAAACGATGTTTTTTTTGGGAAAATAAGTTTGAAATAAGCAAGTTGCTTCAATATTTCACCTAAAATTAATCTCCTCGATGATACCTTTCCAACAGGATATCATACGCCTAAAATGAAGATCGTATGCAAAAGTTACGACCCTGGGAAGTTGATGTACTAACTTACCCAAACGGGGCCCACATGACTTTTGGAACTTCATCTCCTAGGGTTAGGTTTTTGGATGTCTAGGGGTTTTGGAATTACTGGTTATGGTAAAAATTCCTTCATATCCTCATTGTAGTGATCTTCTTGTGAATGAGCACAACCGTCACATCTCGTCTAAGAGATAAGCCGCCACCATTCCAACAAGCTTGTTTCTGTTGCATTTTACAGTTTCAGCTTATTTCAATATTGAATAGAAAACCAATTTTACTGTATCTCTGTTATTCTGTGTTAAGAACCTGTTAATAATCTGTATTCATTTCATTCTGCTCATAAAATCCATATCAGTGGTATCAGTGCGGTCTGCTCCTTGTCGTCTTAATGCATGTCCCCAACGAGGTCGGAGTACAAAGAGTTGGGTCCTTAGCTTGTTTCTCTTGAGGAAAAAATCTTTTGCATGACCAAGTGACCTTTCATGGTAGGATAAAATAAATATGATGGGACATGAGATCCTTTCAAACTGTGGATTGAGGAATCCCTCACACAACATAGGAACGAGATGATGGATAGTTTCGTGCAAATCCTTCGGCGGCTACCAATAGGCGACACATCTTCTTCGAGCGGAGGCACCGCCTCTTTCAAGGTAACTTTGATATTCATATATTTGAAGGTCAGATAGACGTAGATGCTATAGACAAGTGGTTGAATCTTCTATAAGGGTAATTTTTTGTCCATAACTTTTCGAATAGAGAAAAGATTACTTTTTCACTCCTCAAAGTCGTTCCCCATGTCAAATATTTGTGGGAAAATTTCTGTGAGCAAAAGGAAACAAAGGAACCCTCATTATTTACAGTTACAACCACCTGAGAATTCTTCAGTGATGGTATTAAGGAACAATACTACCATGTTGGAAGTTTTGATGACTTGTATACTAAATGGACCACACTGCGGTAAGAAAGAGATCAAGTAGTGCCAGATTTCACAAATATCTTCCATACCTTGCACACCAAGCTGGGTATCAAAGATTCAGAGAGACATCTAGTGATCAAGTACTACATAGATACATCCATACCGAAATGTAATTTCTGTACATCTCATCCTTGGGCATGGCCTACCGATATAATGTCAAAATCGAGCAGAAGCTCAAACAAAAGACACAANTTTTAGCAGTTTTCACTTTCGGAGCCGTTTTGAGGCCCTAAACGATGTTTTTTTTGGGAAAATAAGTTTGAAATAAGCAAGTTGCTTCAATATTTCACCTAAAATTAATCTCCTCAATTATACCTTTCCAACAAGATATCATACGCCTAAAATGAAGATCATATGCAAAAGTTACGACCCTGGGAAGTTGATGTACTAACTTACCCAAACGGGGCCCACATGACTTTTGGAACTTCATCTCCTAGGGTTAGGTTTTTGGATGTCTAGGGGTTTTGGAATTACTGGTTATGGTAAAAATTCCTTCATATCCTCATTGTAGTGATCTTCTTGTGAATGAGCACAACCGTCACATCTCGTCTAAGAGATAAGCCGCCACCATTCCAACAAGCTTGTTTCTGTTGCATTTTACAGTTTCAGCTTATTTCAATATTGAATAGAAAACCAATTTTACTGTATCTCTGTTATTCTGTGTTAAGAACCTGTTAATAATCTGTATTCATTTCATTCTGCTCATAAAATCCATATCAGTGGTATCAGAGCGGTCTGCTCCTTGTCGTCTTAATGCATGTCCCCAACGAGGTCGGAGTACAAAGAGTTGGGTCCTTAGCTTGTTTCTCTTGAGGAAAAAATCTCTTGCATGACCAAGTGACCTGTCATGGTAGGAGAAAATAAATATGATGGGACATGAGATCCTTTCAAACTATGGATTGAGGAATCCCTCACGCAACATAGGAACGAGATGATGGATAGTTTCGTGCAAATCCTTTGGCGGCTACCAACAGGCGACACATCTTCTTCGAGCGGAGGCACCGCCTCTTTCAAGGTAACTTTGATATTCATATATTTGAAGGTCAAATAAACATAGATGCTATAGACAAGTGGTTGAATCTTCTATAAGGGTATTTTTTTGTCCATAACTTTTCGAATAGAGAAAAGATTACTTTTGCACTCCTCAAAGTCGTTCCCCATGTCAAATATTTGTGGGAAACTTTCTGTGAGCAAAAGGAAACAAAGGAACCCTCATTATTTACAGTTACAGCCACCTGAGAATTCTTCAGTGATGGTATTAAGGAACAATACTACCATGTTGGAAGTTTTGATTACTTGTATACTAAATGGACCACACTGCGGTAAGAAAGAGATCAAGTAGTGCTAGATTTCACAAATATCTTCCATACCTTGCACACCAAGCTGGGTATCAAAGATTCAGAGAGACATGTAGTGCTCAAGTACTACATAGATACATCCATACCGAAATGTAATTTCTGTACATCTCATCCTTGGGCATGGCCTACCGATATAATGTCAAAATCGAGCAGAAGCTCAAACAAAAGACACAACAATTTGGGCCTGGGAACCCCTCACAACAGAAGCCAGGAAAGGGTGGCCCCAACCCACAGAACAAAGGGTAGAGAAAATATGGATAGTATAAGGACAACCAATCCAAGCCACAAGCAAAGAAGGACACCGGAAAGATAAAGAAAGATACCGAGAAGTGGTGCGACTTCCATAAGATCCCTTGGCATAACACTATTGATTGTCGCTCAAAGCAGTCGTTGGTGGCTGAAGTGAAAACCTATGAATCATATGTATATTCTGACTCTAAGCCAAAAATGGAAAAGGGAAGATAGATCATTGACATGGAACCCAGTGCCACCATTGCTACCACCAAGCTCTATCCTGGTGAACCAGACGAGCCAGAAGAAGGAGAGTGCCTCTTCCATTCACATATGTGGGTAAAAGGCACCCCGCTGCACTTCATCGTTAGTAGTGGTAGCCAGAAGAACCTAATCTTAGTATAGGTCATCAAGCGGCTAGCCCTGCTGACAATGTCGCACCCACAACCCTACAACATTGGATGTCTCCACCAGGGAATCAATCTCCACGTCAGCCAACAGTGTTGACTGTCATATGACATCAAGCCCTTCAAAGACGAGGTATTGTGTGATGTTTCTCCTCTCAAAGTTTGTGATGTTATTTTGGGCCAACCTTATTTATGGAAATGTCATTCTGTATATGAGTCTAGGCCATGTAGTTTTATTATTACTTTGAACAGGAAATTGTATAGAATACCCGAGGCAGTCCCACCTAGTGGTATTTCCTTGATCTCTACTAAGTAATGCAGGAAGGTCATCTCTAAGATGGGTAATTTTGTCTTCTTCGTGATTTGCTCTTAGAATAAGAAAAATATCATAGCCACATCTAGGGTCTCTGCGGCTGACCTCTCCACACAATAGAAGCAAGTAGATAAAGTCGTGGAAGAATACTCAGATATATTCTCCTCACCTACCGGGGTACCTTTGCATTACCTGGTCAAGCACCCCATCGATTTGACCCTTGATGCACCGCTGCCAAATGGGCCAGTCTATTTGTTCTCTCTGTTAGAGAATGAGTAGATCAAGTGACAAATCCAAGAACTTCTCCACAAGGGGCACATCCATCCCAGCTCATCACCTTGCGGTAGCCCAATCATTCTAGTACAGAAGAAAAATGGAACCTAGTGACTTTTCATTGATTACCGGGCTCTGAATAAAATCACAGTCAGAAACTAGTACCCGATTCCCCAAATAATTCAGCAATATTGATTTGAAGTCTAGCTACCACCAGGTCCTGATATAACAAAAAAATGTATGGAAGACCGCCTTCAAGTCAAAGGAAGGCATTTTTGAATGGTTGGTCATGCCCTTTGGTTTGACAAATGCTTCGACCACTTTCATGAGGATGATGGACGATATCCTGTGACCATTCACCAATACTTTTGTAGTGGTTTGTTTGGATGACATTCTCATTTACAACAAGACTTGGGCCGAAGACTTGTAGCATATTCAATGGGTTCTGCACACCCTGCAACAACACAAACTATATGCAAACTTAGAAAATTGCTCCTTCGGCATGGACATGGTCCATTACCTAGGCTACATCATTGATCAACATGGTGTACATGTGGATCCAACCAAAATACAAGTCATCCATGACTGGCTAGCCCCAACCACACTCACTGAGCTTCAAAGCTTCATAGACCTTGCCAATTTCTACTGCAGGTTCATGTTGGGATTCTCCCATATTGCATGGGCCCTTAGCCAAATAAGCAGGGGTGGTGGTAAGGTGAAATTTGCATGGGGCCGGTCCCAACAACAAGAATTCAATGATTTGAAGAATCACTTGTTCTCATCCCCAGTACTTTAACTACCAGATCTGTAGCAACCCTTTGAGATCGAGAAAAATGCTTCAGACTATGCTATGGGTGTCGTTCTCACTCAGCATGACCACCCCGTGGCCTATCATAGTGAGAAACTATCCAATGCTATTCATAAGTACCCTACTTATGACAAAGAAATGTATTCCATTGTGCAAGCCTACCGCCAGTGGATACATTACATTCTTGGGAAGGAGACAGTCATCCACACTGATCATAAGCCACTGCAGTTCATGCAGACACAAGGAAAATTGCAGAATGACCACCATCAAAATTGGTCCACATACTTGTAGCAAGTCCACCTCAACATCAAGTATAAAACATGAAGCATCAATCACGTCACTCATTTCCTCAGTATACCACCAGTCATGGCACTCACCACATGTTATAACCCTAAAATGCACCATACAGGTTTACCTGGCATCAGGCCTACTCATGCCTCTTCCTAGCCGAAGCCATGCTGAACAAATCCTCAAAAAACCACTTGAAACAAGCAACTCGCGCCCTAACTTCTCACTGGGCGCGGG
>JZKD02S1301041.1:0-11949 GCA_000966675.3 Picea glauca | reverse complement strand
ACCGATTCATTAGACTTAGTCTTGCCCTCTGATGAAGCTATAATTGAAGCAATGACTAGTCCAGACAAACCCTGGGAAGATCTTCATCACAGATCATACTTCCTCCCAGAGTTAAGTAGAATCGAAGATGGAGAATTCACCTTGACTATGACTAGAGAGAGGTCTTGTCCTATTAATCCCTTAGCTACACATGAGATTTATGATGAGGGTAATATGGAAATCATTGCTGAAATGATACCTATCAATATCTTCATAACCCCTGGCATCATAGACAATGTTTTTTTCGGAGCATACTACTCCCCCGAGGAGATGCTAAGGTTCGACCCACAAAGAGTCAATCATGAGATAACTTTGTTTTTTTTCAAGCTCGCTTTGAGATCCGAAAGCAACATTCGGTGAGATTGCATTTATGATTTTTGATCTCGTCTGGATTAACTGAGAAAAGTAACCTCTACGGGTCTTCTTTTAAGCCCTTTTTCAGACCCTCTAAACATGAAAAGATTGTCGAGCGATCTTGTGGCCTTTCACGCTCATTAAACTCAAATTTGAAGTCACGTCTGTCTGGCGGTAGTTTACCCCTTTTTCGGTCCGGACGGTCAACTGTACGAACAAAGGTATACTCTATGGAACTTCAGTTCTATAGAAGAGTACTCTCAGGTATAATTTTATCCCTTTTCGGGCCTGAGGCACTAAACTTACGAAGAAGGAACCCCCACGGAGTCCATAGTTAAGCTCTTTTCAGACTCCCTAAAATTGAAAAGATCGTTGAGTGATCTTATTCTTTCACACTCATTAAAATGGTCCAGAGGAACATTCCTGACGGAGTCCATAGTTAAGATTTTTTCAGACTCCTTAAAAATGAAAAAATGGTTGAGTGATATTGTCCTTATCACACTCGTTAAAATGGTTTTGAATAGACGTCTTGTCGATGCTATTTTACCCCTTTTTCAAACCAACTAGACTATCTTCGAAAAAGGTACCCCAATGGAGTCTCCTTTTATGTTTTTTCAGACTCTCTAAATATGAAAAACCATCGATCTTACCTTCTCTGGGCTCATTAAACTTACATCGAAGGGCATTACCATTGTGTGTTTTGTTAACCGCATTTGCATACCTTATATGCCAACCTTGTAGCACTTTGCTTCTGCGTCTTAACACCCTTGGCCCCGGGAGGATTTTTCCCGAGTATCATTATTCTAAACATCAGTCTTGTCCTTGCACCTTGAACTTGTATGTTTGTAACACTCGGTCCTCCATTATAACGTAACATTCCTTTATTCTTGAAAAATCCAAAAAAATCAAATATAACCCAAAAAGAGGAAGGGAAAAGTATTTTCTTTATTGGTAGCATAATGAGTCACCCTTGGATAAAGAACATATGTCCATTTGTTCATCAAACTATGGGATGTAATACGACCTTAGGAAGTTGTTCTCGCTACATAGAGTTTTTTCCTCCGCCATTTGGTTATTCTTCCAAACATATGGAGAGTTTGCATTGCCTCCTGCTTCGTAAACTTATGATTAATTCCATGCTACCTAAGTCTCATCATTTGTCGTGTTGTTTTCCAAGGGAAGTTTCTACCAATCCTGAGTTAGCCCCTCTGCAATTTGTCTCTTTCCCTCATACCTGGTCATCCTGAATGTCCAATCAAGTCCTTTTTTGAAATCAATGAAGCCTTCAGTCTGATCATCAAGATTATCTAGTCCATGACTGACGAGCCATTGAAGACCTCTGGGTAGTGAAGTCGCACACTCATATTACACTCCTACCTTCATTTTTGAATATTTTGAAGTTGTTGCTCGAGCTTTGAAGATATCATCTCCAGCCATCAGGCCGTATCAGCTTCTAGAAGATGGATACTCTATATGTATGTCTTTTTTATTTCATGATGTAGCTCCATTATGTATTGTCCGCGGCTACACTTTATATAGTTATTTAACATGGATCTACAGTGTATTTGATTGGTAGCCATGATTCTATTTTATCCCGAGCATGGGTATGCCCGCCTCGGTGAGATATTTGTTATTTTGCAGATGGCGCCTCCCATTTCCTGGTCCCTGAGCTCACTTGTTCGGCACATCAGTAAAGATTGGTAATGTATTTCAGCCATCAGATGCTCTTTTGACCTCACACATTAGGGGGCATCTGTTATAACCCTAATTTGCACCATGCATGCTTACCTAGCATCAGGCCATTTCAGATCCCTTCTTTGCCAAAAGCATTGTTGAACAACTCTTTAAAAAACCTCTTTTATAAGGGCCCACGCGCCCTACTCCATTACTGCACGCGTGTACATGCTAGATGACCTAAAACAGCCTGTGTGGACCGACAAAAGCATGAAAAAAGGAAAGTTGTCGACGAAACACAGAGCTTTGGGTGAGTTAACTAGAACTCCTGGCTATGCATGGTCGAGGGTTCGTCCAAATACCTAGCTTCTTCTAGCCTATAAAAGAAGGGCTAGGGGTCCCATTTGGAGGAGGATAAATAGAGTAAAGAAACTATGCCCAATTGCATATTCCCATTGTCCCAACCCTTTAGCCATCCTTGTGCAAGAAGAGATACAAAGAAAAGAAATTGGAGGACATTTGAAAGAGAAGCCCAGGATCAGGATTCGCGGAGCAGTGGCCAGTCTCGACATTTGTAAGTTGATTCATTCAAATTTAATAATAAATAAATGCTTTTCCCGTCCCACTATATCATTTCTTCATAGATTAGTAAATATATGTTTGAATCTCTAGTCTGTAGGTAAACTGCATGTGTAGTTTGTTGCTTGTTTTGTATGCAGGTTAGCCTTGGGAGGAGAGTTACCAACAAGCGATCAAGCGTGAAGAAGGATTGAAATCAACCATCTGAAACAAGGTATGTTTGTCTAAACCATGTATTTGTTGAAAAGGAATGGGGTTTAAGTCTGGGGACGAAGGTAGAAAGTAGATTTCTTTTGGTCATAGCTGCATGCATAAGATAACCCTATTTTCTAGTCTGTAAGGGGATTTCCCTCACAACAAAGATACAGGGCACCCAATTACATCTCATCAGTGTATATCATCCCGAGAATGATGGCCAAACTGAAATTGTCAACAAGTGTTTGGAAACCTATTTAACTTTTTTTGCATCAGATCATCAACATCAGTGTGCTCAATGGTTACCACTAGATAAATGGTGGTACAACACATATTACCATACATCCACTCGCATGAATTATTTTGAAGTAGTATATGTAAAAAATCCACCATCGATTCTCTCATATATGCCATGTGTCTCTAAGGTTTAGGAGGTTGACAAAATTCTTACCGTACACGAGGCCATTCTCTGTACCTTGAAAGAAAATTTGTTTTTGGCTCAAAATCACATGAAGTAGCAACAAGATCAAGGTCATTTTGAATGTCAATTTGTTGAAGGGGATCAAGTGTTTCTTCATCTGCAACCTTATAAGAAGACCATCATTGAGCACGTGACCCAAATCTTTATACCTGCAACTTGTCCTCAACAACCAAGATATGCAAGCATATGGTGATAATATATAATGTTAGCATGTAAATTAGCACAATCCATTAACATACATGACAAATACACCCATGGAATAATAATTCAAATATTTGCAAGATAACAATTGGACGAGAAAAGAGTAATTCTATTAAAATAATCAACAGAAGTACATAGGTGACAAACTTCTATAACAACACATATCAGATCCGAGAAAACTAAGTCCCTCCAGTTGGGCCTCCACCACTTCAATCCTCCACCAAAGGCAAGCTAATATATAGGATTCAATGAGGTTCTCCATCACAAAGAGGGAATATCTTGGGGGATGAACAAAAGGAGTTCATACTTTCAAGGACAAAGGGATGCAGACTCAATATGAAGTGAAATTTCTCCAGAATGTCTTTTCTCTCAAAGTTGAATTGTTCAATTGCCTCAAGGCTTGGATATGGCTCATTTTATAGCCTTCAAATGAAACCGAAGGGCTGATTTGGAGCGCCTCCAGTATATGGAAGGCCATGGATCATGGATCTCGTAACATGGCATGGAAACCCGACACAATTTTTAATTTTGAGCACCAAACCTAATGTATGTGATTTGTAGTGGAAAAACATGTGTATACGCTTGTTGTATAACTGATAGGGCGCATATATGTGGGAAAATGTGCATTTTTAGCTCTGGAATGAACAAAAAGGAACTTCAAGTCTATAAAGGGTAATGGAAGTCCATCTAATCAAGTTGCATGGAGTGAGGAAAAATTTGTTGTAACACATAATCTATTCCAACATGCTTCACAAGCAGTGTACCTACCTTGCATTGTAGGACCTCAAAATAGATGTAAATGTTAAGGAACTAACCTCCCTAACCACTAATGTAGGTAGAATAATATTTTTTCCATGCAATAAATGCTGACATTAGTCTATAAGGCCTATTTCATAAATGAGAACAAGTCAATGTAAGAAGACCTAATAAAAGTTTTCGCTTCTAGAAATATATTTCGCTAGAAGGTTCTTTCGAAGATAGAATTAGTATAAATAAGAGAAAGAGGCATGAGAAGTCTTTGTCTTGAGAATTATTTTAATAGAGCTCTACTCTGCTAGAGGTTTCCCGCTTGAAGAGGCAAGTGAACATTGTTCCCTATCATTAAAGGTATACTTTTGGTGTTGTGGTTCCAAATAATTTGTTTTTCTATTGTTATCTCTACAATATTTTCATCTTATGTTGTTATTTCGGTGTTATTCTCTGCATTATTTCTCTTTTCTGCTAATATAATAGATCTTGTACCTTACAAGTGGTATCAGAGCACTTTCCTCGGTAGAAAATTGTGGGTTATTTTTTCGAGGGTAGAGACGTATTTTGGTGTCTTAAAGCTACAGAGACATGTTTTTCATCACACAAAACTATGGTCAGGGAAGCATACATGCAGGAACTACAAGTGGTACTTAAGCGAACATTGTTGGCCACCCTTGTAACCCCCGTTGGTACCCCTTCGAGTGGTATTGCATCAAAAAACACCTCTATACTGACTGGTCTAGATATCATGAAGCCCTCCATAGATAAAATGATCAGCCACCTGACTGCTATAGTGCCACCGAGAATAGCACTCGGGAAGATACCCTCTACTATCTGGGTAGTCGGGTAGTATGACTAAGGGTATGGTCTAGCCTCCTTAATTGGCTCCCTAATATATTGGGTCGAGTACTATTGTTGGACCTCGCACATATATCAGAGAGCTATATCATAGGGCAAACCCTTATCTGTAGAAACCCTAAATATCCTAACCCTTGGGAAAGAAACAGAGACATAATAGACAAGATCCATTTCCATGCAACTTCGCCTCTTACATTCAGGTTGCAAAGTTGCTACACATTTTTTACTGTTTAGGATTTGCGCCTTTTAACACTACAGTATTATTCATATTGGAGTATAACTCTGTCGGCACACTTATTTGGGACCTATTCCATTGGATTCCCCCTTTCACCCTGATCACAGTGGTACCTTTAATCTTTAATCCTTTTTTCCAGTGGACCCAAACCCTTCCCAACATTCATATCTGCCACCTCTCCCATTATATTCCCCTTTTTTCCCTGATCATGTTGATATTATGGTAGTTGTAGGAGGTATTAACATCCATTTGTGACCTTTGACGAGATTATAATATTCCAAAAGCAAGAAAATACTTGGATATAACCCTAGAAGAGAAGTTCGCTAAAGAAAATATTATATATTAAGTATTTAGCACCCAGAAAGAGAAGTCGGCCCAGACAGCCTGGAAAAAGCAATACAAATATAGGACGCCAGTCTTCATTTGAGCCAGATCCCTCAGAATTTCATAAATCCACTTGTGGGCACTGCAGAAGTCCAGTAGTGCGCAAGTCTGGGGAGCAGTTGTTGTCGTAGTTTTGCAATCTACATTTTCGGTTTTTCTGGGTTGGACTCTCTTATCAATTTTGTTTATATTTTCTTGGTGCATTAGCCTTTGTTGGCTATTGGTTTTCTACTGGAATTATTCTCTCTGCCAAGGTCAAGGTGCTCGGGGGTGGCATTAGTGCCTATGGTTGGGTGACAATATTGCGATATTGTTTATGGTTAAACGAGCACACCCACTTTACTAATAGGTTATGGGCCCACACCTCCTCCAATCAGTCTAACCACCGGAAGGAATCTAAGCCATAAGGTTATCAATCTCATTGAAGAATTGCCACTAGGGTTTCTAGCAAGTGCAGTTATTGAAGCATTGTCGCTAGGGATACTAGCAGGTGTAGTTGCTGAAACCCTAAAACTCTTGCCTATCACCTTATTATGGAATACCTTACTCAAGGAGAAGATGTTCTAGTGCACCTCAATCCAGCGCACCTCTTGGCACTCTCAGAAGGAAAAAACGTCAATATTGAGATTTTGGGTCAAAGCTTGACCAGTTATCAGTCAACAGAAATCATGAATGAAAGGACAAATCATCTACACTACTTAGCGCTCATAGGAAATCTTGAAGATGACATGTGGATAATTGACATTGGAGCTTCCATGCATATGAAAAGAGGCCAAGCCAGACTCTCCAATCTAAATAAAAATAAGACATCTTACAAGGTAGAACTTGGAGACAAAAACACTTACCCAGTCAAAGGAATTGATCAAGCCTCCATCAAATTGAAAACGGGTAAAAATGTTCAATTCAGCAATGTCTTATATGTACCTGATTTAGAAAAGAATCTTGTATCCATATATTGCCTAGAAGACAAAGGAAACATAATAGCCTTTGTATATGGAAAAGTATTATCTTGGCCTAGAGACTCCAGCATAGAGAATGCTAGAGTTATTGGAACCCGTGAAGGAAGACTATACAGACTACTAGAACGAAATGATGAAGCCCCTGTACATGATGAGGTCAATCCAAATTAACTTTGGCATAGAAGGTATGCTCATATCAACTATCAAGCATTACCCTTCCTCAAAACTATAGTTGAAGGAATACCAGAACTACAGTCTACACATGAAGGAATTTTCAAAGGATGTGCTCTTGGTAATAATGTTAAGAAACCATTCTCAAGAAGCAATAATAGATATAAGGAAATCCTAGATCTAATACATTCATATGTTTGCGGTCCGATGCTAGTCAAAAATCTAGGAGGTTTTCTTTACTATGTAATATTCATAGATGATTACTCAAGAAAGACTTGGTTATATCTCTTGAAAACAAAGGACGAAGTTTTTCAGCAAGTTTCAAGAATTCAAAGCAGAGATAGAGAACCTCATGAACAAGAAAATCAAGACCTTGAGAAGAGATAATGGAGGAGAATATACATCCAAGGAATTTGTTGCCTTTTTCAAATCGGTAGGGGTTAGGAGGGAGCTAATTATTCCTCATAATCCTCAACAAAATGGTGTAGCATAAAGAAAGAACAGATCTATTGAAGAAACTGTGAAGGCATTATTGAACGATCAAGGTTTATCTATGTATCTGTGGGGAGAAGCAGCCATGACAGCAATATATGTTCATAACATAAGTCCTCATCATATATTTAAGGATATGACTCCAGAAGAAGCCTTCTCAAGAAAGAAACCTAATGTGGAACACTTAAGAATCTTTGGATGCCCCGTTTACTTTCACATCCCCAAGGATAAAAGGAAGAAATTAGAACCCTCAGGAAAGAAGGGCATATTCGTGGGATAAAGTGAATCATCCAAGGCCTATATAATTTATATCCCATAACAACATAAGGTTGAAGTCAACAAAGACGTAACCTTCAATAAAAATATTTCTTTCAAGAAATCCATAGAAGAAACTATAGAAGAAGAAGAGTATGAAGAGCCTAATGAAGAAAGCACGTGTCTTCCAAAAAGTCAGAATGAAGAAACAAAACAACTTTATCATCCGATGCAACCATGTGAAACTATTGAATCGAACACTATACCCAAAACCAAGAAACATCCAGATTGGATTGAAGCTACCCTACAAGAAGAAGAAAGACTCAAAGCCCCAAGTGGCACCTTCCGAAAAAGCAAAAAGACCAAGAGATTCTCTAGCTATGCAGCATGTATGACAAAGATTCTAAACAAAGAACCCACCACATTTGAAGAGGCAGCTCAGAAGAAACAATGGAAATAAGCCATGACAGAAGAACACCAGTCCATCATGAAAAATGATGTATGGGAAATTGTGCCTAGACCTAAAGAAAAATCAATAGTAACTTCAAAATGGGTCTATAAGATCAAACATGCAGTACAAGGAAGCGTGGAAAAATATAAAGCAAATTTTGTGTCTAGAGGGTTCTCCCAGAAGGAGGGAGAAGACTATGATGAGACATGTTCTCTTGTTTCCATATATACTTCTATTAGAGCCATTATGTCTCTTGTTGCTTCCATGGGATGGATTTTACATCAGATGGATGTAAAAACATCTTTCCTCAATGGAGAAATAGAAGAAGTATGCATTGAACAACCTCAAGGATTTGAAGTACACTCTAGAGACACTCATGTTTGCAGACTAAAGAAATATTTATATGGACTCATTCAAGCTCCAAGAGCTTGGTATGCTAGAATAGACAACTACTTAATGAGACTTGGTTTCTCCAAGAGTAATGCAGATCCAAATATTTACTACAAAGTCATGAACAATGCACCTGTGATTATACTGCTATATGTCAATGATTTATTCTTGACAGGTGAAGAGTCTCTCATCATCCAGTGTAAAAAGGAACTAGCCTTTGAGTTCAATATGAAATATCTTGGTCTCATGCATTATTACTTGTGACTAGAAGTATGGCAGAAGTGCGGTGAAGCATTCCTTGGACAAGGGAAGTATGCAATGAAGATTTTTTATAAGTTTGGAATGATGGATTGCAAATCCATGGACACTCCTATGACCAAAAATATAAGAAAAGTAAGAGACCTAGATTCTGATCTAGTAGACCCATCCTTATATCAGCAATTGATTGGGTCATTGATATATTTAGTAAATACTCGACCAGATATTTGAGCAAATTCCAGGTGGAACCCATACATGAGCATTGGATAGATGCAAAGCATATTCTAAGATATCTTTGTGGGACACTAAACTATGGTTTAAGATATACCGCATCCAATGATATATAGCTTCATGGATTCATAGATTCATATTGGGCAAGAAGTGCAGAAGACAGAAGGAGTACTTCAGAGATGTGTTTCAGCTTGGGATTCACTATGATATCTTGGGGCAGTAGGAAACAGAAGTCTGTCGCACTTAGCACAACAAAAGAAGAATATATCGTAGCATGTGAGGCATGTACATAAGCAGTATGGATGAGAAAGTTGATTTCTGGATTATTTGATCAGGTTCCAAATTCGACCATAATATACTGTGACAATGAGAGTTGTATAAGGCTATCAGAACACCCAGTGTTTCATGAATGGTCGAAACACATTGAGATCAAATACTACTTTATTCGAGATAAAGTCCAAGAAGGAGAAGTGAACCTCCAGTATATCCCCACAGATGAGTAAACATCAGATATCTTGAAAAATCCTATGTCCAGAATAAAGTTTGCATACTTACGAGACAAGTTGGGGATCGTGGAAATAACTCCCTTAGCTGAAAGGGAAGAGATGGATCTCTAGGTTGGGAGGGAGCACTGATATATCATTGATTTATGGACAGTCATTTTCTAGCTTGGAAAATGGTCCAGGATGGGCAGTTCCTTTCCAGTTCATAAAGTGGTTTGAGATTTCTGACGAACAGGCATTTTCTAGTTCGGAAAATGGTCCAGATCGAACGATCATTTTCATAATGAAAATGGTTCGATATATTGTCGATGTACTATAGACAGTGATTCCCCTTGTGTCCAGTGTGGGGAATGTTCTAGGACAATCTCTCTCCTTGGCATTCACTCTCAGTAGTGGTCAAGAAGAATGGTCTGCCTCGCTGGGCAGCCATTCTTTTGAAGTTCACAATTGCGACCAGTTTCGAAGAATGGTTTATTTTGGAGGTTGGTGTAGGACAGTCATTTCCTTAGGAAATGGTCTAGAAAGTCATTCCCTAGGGTAGACTCATTCTCTCTAGGTTGCACTTTATTTAGTACCATAGGAATGGCCCAGATAGGTGAATGGTCTAGGTTCAGCAATCAAGGACATGCATTTCCTAAGGCAGAGTCATTTTCTCCAAGTTGCACTTTGTCTAGTGTCGGAAGAATGGCCCAGTTAGGTGAATCATCCAGGCTCAGAAATTAGGACAATTATTCTTCTATGTTTGAGAAGAATAGTCCAGATAGCTCATGGTTGATGCTTTACTTTATGAGGGCATATGATCTTCCATATCTAACAAGATGTGAGTGGAAGAATGGACCATATGACTCAGTTTATATCATGATATTGTTTATGTGCAAGATGATATCAGATAGTATGATTGCTATGGAGACTGTATGTCTCTAGATAGTAGATGTATGCTACTATGGTGGATGTGTTTGACTGGTTGTGACTATGTGTCACCGATCAAGTAGTTGTGTGCTACTTGGTGTGGTTGTGTACCACTGGATAATAGTTATGTACTACCATGGATAGACACAGTTGTGTTCTATCAAGATGACATTGTACTGATTATCATGAAGATTATCCAGTTGGATAATGATGACGATGCTCATGATTCAATCATGAGATAGCATGTGTGGCTATAATGATGCTATCGGTTGAATAGTATGTTTGTGCTCAAGACCATTACCTGTTATACCTCCCTAGATAGGAGGGAGTGTTGATATTATGGTAGTTGCAGGAGGTATTAACCTCCATTTGTGACCTTTGACGAGATTAGAATATTCCGTAAGAAAGAAAAGACTTGGATATAACCCTAGAAGAGAAGTAGGCTAAAGAAAATATTATATATTAAGTATTTAGCACCCAAAAAGAGAAGTCGACCCAGACAGCCTGGAAAAAATAGTATAAATATAGGATGACAATCTTCATTTGAGCCAAATCTCTCAGAATTGCAAAAATCCACTTGTGCGCACTGCAGAAGTCCAGTAGTGTGCAAGTCTAGGGAGCAGTTGTTTCCACAGTTCTGTAATATCCATTTTCGTTTTTTCTGGGTTGGACTCTCTGATCAGTTTTGGTTATCTTTGCTTGGTGCATTAACCTTGGTTGGCTAATGGTTTTCTACCAGAATTATTCTCCCTATCAAGGTCAAGGTGCTCGAGGGTGGCATTAGTGCTTATGGTTGGGTGACAATATTGCTATATTATCTATGGTTAAACAAGCACATCCACTTTACTAACAGATCATAGTGGTACCTATCACTTATAAGTCCTTTTCTCTGGTCCCACCCACCAATTTCCCCTTACCAACACTCCCCATATCCAAATGGCCAACACTCGCAACCAATACCTGCAAGATTCCATCAATCACACCAAGGAGTCCCTCCAACAAATGACATTTGATATTAGCTCTACCAATTATCGCATTGAAAAATTCGAGACCCAAGTCTAGCAAAACTTTGACGCCATGGATGCCAAATTCATGACCCTATTTAAAACCCTTTAGTCTGTTGTCAACCAGTTGTTGAACTGAACCTAGGTTCCTTCCTCCTCAGAAAAACCTAGGAGCTCGCTGACCCCTCTGAAGTTGACCCACTAATTTCATTGCATGCCCTCACTGGCTTCTCTTCTCCACAAACCCTCAAGCTCATTAGCTATATTAAGCATCAGAAAGTCATCATCCTTGTTGACAGTGGAAACACCCATAATTTTGTTCATCTTCGCATTGCCCAGGAAGCCAATTGCTATATTCGTGTCATTAACAATTTCCAAAACATGATAGCCAATGGTGGGTCCATGAAATGTGGTTGGCATTGTGAAAATGCACATCTTCGAATTGGACAATACCACCTGAAATCTCATATGTTTTCCATTGACATGGGCAGTTGTGACATTGTGCTAGGTGTTGAATGGTTACGCACTTTGGGCCCCATTCTCATGTATTTTAAGGAATTAACCATGCAATTCCAA
>JZKD02S1301030.1:0-11949 GCA_000966675.3 Picea glauca | reverse complement strand
ATTTCCATATCTTCAACATCATCAATGACAGGGTGGAGATGAAAGATAGCCCCAAAATTAGTCATATGTTCTTCGACACTATCCACATCACTACCATTGAATTTTGGGAGCCAATTTTCATATCTTGTAGGAATTCGTCGGGGGTAACCTGGAATTTCACTCATATCCAAAGGTTTGAAGTTACCCGGGTCCCATTGAGAAGCCATAGTTGGATTTTTCATTAGTGGAGTCACTAGATAAGCCTTCTAGGGATTATCAAAGGGAAAAGAGGGAATCACCCTCAGTGGATTCGCCATGTAAGCTAGTAAAGTAAGAAGGATTTGAAGAAAAAGATTACCGGAAATGTGTCGTTCGAGGAAAATTGACTCGATGTTATCGCACAATATGTACTTGCCCAAACCCCAAGGAAAGTAAGGGATATTGGCATAACAAATAAGATATCCTATCACTGTCACCTTAATAGGAAATCCCCACTTTTTAGGGACATGAAAGGTATACCCTAGGGGAGGCATCCCTGGTAACCTAAAGGGCTTGAAAAGTAGGGTTATGGTCAAGATATATTTCCCCCCTTTCACTGGTTACCAAATTCACTAAGTATGTGTCTAAAAATCGATGTTAATGAATTGCTTGATGTACCTGCCCAGAACAAGACGATATAGTATGCATATACAATAATCCCAAGTACAAATATGATAATAATATCTTATCAAACAATAGAAAATGACAATAAGTTCTAGTTGATATGAAATTTCACCAGTCAATAAGTTTACAACAACAATTGATACAAATGTAACAACTGCAACAAATACTCCTCATAAAAGATTTAAAAGATAATGAAAAGATAAAATTAACTATGTAGAACGATAATAACTTTTCACAAGCAATTTCTGAAGTGATTAACTAACAGTTGATGTCAATTATGTAGAAATTTTTCTCCAATTAGATGGTTGTAGCAGAAATTTATAAAAACAACAAATAAATTAGTGATCTAGGCTAAACTAGGGTTAGAGATAGTTAGTAAATGTTTAGGAGAATAGTGTTTGAGTGTTTGATCAATCCTTCAACACAAGAGAAGTGAGAACTAGTTCTTTTTAGGGCTTATGGAGTCAATTATATCAACACAATAACTTGGAGAAATAACAATGATTATACTTGTCTAAGAGACAAAAAGGCAGAAACTTGAGGAGTAGCACCTTAAGTCCTCAAGCACCAAACTTTTGAGAGAATATTCAACTAGGGTGTAGGCGTTTCTAGGCCCTAGTGATTTCTCCTATCCTTAGAGTCTTGAAATATATTTAATGAAATAATAACTAGACAAAGCTTCTAAAGTGCTAACACTTTAGGTCTCTAGAAGCCTTAATCTAGACAAGATCTTCTTAGGCAAGACTATCAAAACAAAGAGCAAGAAAAAAGCACCTTGTGTTCCTTACTCCTAGAGTTTTCATGCAAGCAATTTCATAATCTTAAATATAAATAAGTAACCATACCATAAACATTTATCATAAAATGAAAACTGCAGATTCACTTACTTCACCAAGAATAATCAAGTACAAAAACCCTAGATTTGCCAAAATTGCACCAAGAAATGATCCAAAATGCATCCAAACAAGTCTCCAACAGAGTGTGCTTGATAATTTCAGCCAATATCCATTAAGAGGGAGAATTTTTTTTTCCTCTCTCTTGTGAGAGGTGAGTTATGATCTAAAAATGAAATCGTCTAGCCATATTTATATGTGAAATCTTGGGTAATTTGCCCAAAAGTTGTGTCGTTTCATAAAACATATCCTACATGTCAATTTGGCTCTTAAAATTTAAAATTAAATTATTTTCACAAAATAAAACCCTAAGAAGGTGACATCATCCTTCCTAGGGTGATGTTAGGCCTTCTCCATGAAGTGTTGAGGTCATCTAGCAAAATGTTGGGCCTAATCCAAAGGCCCTCCTCCATGCCACACATGCCAAAATTTCCGTGTAACCACTCCAAGTGTCAAACCATAGCCCTAGGTGATGTCATGGGCTACTAGGGTGATGTCCAAGGCCTCCAAAGGATAATGTCTAGGTGGGGAAGGGTGACATATTATCATCCGAGCCTACCAGGGTGCCTCCAAAGGCAACAACTTCCTTCTTCAATGTGCAAATCAATCACCCCTGTCATGCCCCAGGCTTGGGGTTTCAGTTTGCATCCATGGGATTTAGGCCCTCATGAAGGTCCTAAAAGGTCATCTCCTCATGAATACATGTCCATTGGGAAAATTCTCACAAATACAACAAGTACGCCCTCTAGGGGTCCATAAGTCACAAGTATCATGGCAAGTAAATTACATCTAATAATCAAAACACCCAGACATGTGGATCAAACCACACTAACCCAAACAAATTCCCAAAGACGTAATACAAATTGCCAAATTTAGGTTTGGAAAGGGTCTCAAGATGTCCTATTGGGTCAATAACCCCTAGGTTTAGGGTGTTTCCTAGGAGGAACCAATCCTAGTCATGTGTGCATGTGATATGATGTGGGGTAAACTCTTAGGAATGAGATTCTTTCCATACAAGGGTTTGTATTGTCTTACCTATGGGTGCCTTTGTAGAGGGTGATCCATCCTTTTTCCATGATGCAATTATTTCCAAGCCCACTTATTACCATTTTCTTAATCCCTTTTATTCTTTTATGTTTCAAGGAACTAGGTGGAGGCCACTGTCTTGGCTTGGTGTCCAAGTATGACCATGTCATTCACAAATACTTTATGGAAATGAGAAGGCTAGCTTGTGATGAGACCCCCTTTCCCTCAATCATGCAACTAAGAGCCACTACCTTGGTTTGGTGACCAAATGATGGTAATGCCATGCCACTAAGCACCCATGAGCATGATAGGCTGGCTCATGATGAGACCTCCTATCCCCAAACTAAGACCCTGACTAATTGTTTTTGTAGGTCCCCTATTTATTGTGGAGAAGCGTTTCACTTCTTTCTCGGGGATCCTTGGAAAAATCATCTCAAAGGTGAATGACATGATTTTTTCTTGTTTACCTATTAATTTTACCCTCTGGGCCTTTAACCCCATCTTCCCATGAGGTAAGATACAATCCCTTCTTGGGTCAATACACCTGAAGATCCCAAAAGGATGGGGAGATGGAGGGAAAGAAGTATGGAAAGTGACAAGTATGGTAGGGAATGGACAACAAATCTTCAAGGAACCACTAAGTATCAACCTATTCCTAAGGGAAACCAACTTACTAGGGCACCATGTCACCCCTCGAGGTTTAAACAAGGAAATGAGAATAAACTCCAAGAAAACGTTTTAAAATCAAGAAAGATTCATTGCAACATATTCAAGTGCTTCAAATATCAGAGTGATACATATAATGATACCTGAACTCATTACCTCATGGAGCAAGACCAACTGTCTTCTAGGACTAGGCCGGTGTGGTAGAATTTGTTGCTGGTGATATGTAGGATGCATAGAAGATGAAAATAGGGGCCCCATGGGGCTATCTTATGTCCATGTGGCTCTCGAAACTCCATGTCTACAACCCATGGGACTTGAAACATGATCTCCTTAGTTAACCCTAGGCTAGGGGGTAACATCTGGCTCCTACTCAGGGACATGTGTTCACCGTATAGCACATGGAACCTCAACATCTCTAGTATGACATGTGCCTGCTAAATATCAATAAAAGATGTAAGTAATATCTAGGGTGGTGATATCACCCTTTGTTCGTATATGGTATAGAACCATTAAAATTCAAAAATTTAATATAACATATATATGAGCATACATATATACAAATGAAATAAAGCACATATGTAAATGCAATTATAACTATACTAGAATGATATGCAATGGTATGTACAATGGATGAAAATGCCTACCTACCTACACTTACCTATTGGTTGAATTCTATGTGTAGTCATATAACCAGTGAAACCATCCTAGCAATATATCATAATACATGCCTCTGTGCTTCATCATATACCAAAACAATGATAGGTTGAGCACGAAAAACAACATGTGTCAGAACATACATCATATCATAAAAAATCATAATATTTAACTCATGGAGGCAGAAGGGAGGGACTAAATCATGTTGAGAGGTGGCACCACAACCTCATCCTATCCATCCCAAAATAACACCAAGAAAATCAAATGAAGGAAAATCCTCATCCTTAGCTACGAGGCTATCTCCAGAAAGTTGAGATGAAGGGATGGGAAGGAACATATGGGAAGCCCTACGTATGCCTATGGAAAAAGGAGGCGCAAGGTGAGGGATGAAACTAAAATTAGAGAAAAAACTTAGCTTCCAACCAAGGGTTATCTAGGTGGATATCGGTGGCCACCCACCTTTTCCAGCTCCCTTAAAACAATTTTCTGGAAATTTTGGCAATTTACTATTTTTAACACTTTTTAACTTCTAGGGCCATTTTGAGGGCCTAAATGAAGGTTTTTCAGGATCGATCTTCCCATTGTTATCCAAAGGCTCTTATTGATCCCCCAAAATGAATCTCCTCGACAATACCTTTCCAATGAGCTATCGTGTGCCCCAAATGAAGATTCTATGCCAAAGTTACGCCCCCAAGAAGTTGACACACCAAACTACCCAAAACGGGGTCCACAAAACTGTTGGATTTTCATCTTCCGGGGTTATGGTTTTGGATTTTCTTTATGATAAAAATTCCTTTGGAGCCTCACTTTAAAATCATATTCTTGCAAATTTGAGTAGTGGACACATCTCTTATCAGAGATAAGCTGCCACCATTCTAGCAAGTATTTCACTCTGTATTTTTACAATCTTTGTACATTTTCGCTCATTAATAGAAAATTGTGTATTACTGTATCTCCGTGTTTATGGTTGCATATCTGATACATTTATTTTATATTATTGGATATTTGAGATATCTCTTGTACATTTCTTTATTATATCTCCGCTCTCATTTCATGCTGAAAATAATCCATATCAGTGGTATCAGAGCAGGATGCTCTTGATCTTTTTTTTTTTTTTTTTCAGTGCATGTCCCCGATGAGGTTCAAGTATAAATAGTTGGGTATCAAGCCTTTCTCTCTTGAATATAATATCTCTTGCAATCCCAATAAACCCTCCATGGAGGAAGAAAAGAAAAATGACGGAGCAGACGATTCTATCAATCTGTTGCTTGAGCAAGCTCTCACACGACAGGGGCACAAAATGATGGAGAATTTTTCCCACATCCTTCAATGCCTGCCGATAGAAAAAAGAACATATTCATCAAAAAACCACTTTGGAATCACCTCTCCTTTCAAGGTACAAGTTAACTTTGATATTCCCGTATTTGAAGGTCAGATAGATGTGGATACCCTAGACAAATGGTTAAATATGATAGAAGGTTATTTCTATGTTCACTATTTTTTCGACAGGGAAAATATCACCTTCGCACTCCTTAAAGCTCTCCCCCATATCAAACATTGGTGGGAAAATTATTGGGAACAAAGTTCCATAGAAGAGTTTGGAATGTATGGGGTCGATCCCACTTGGGATTTCTTTGTGGATGCTGTAAAGGAATAATATTACCCTGTTGGAAACTATGAGGACCAATATATGAGATGGACCAAACTGCGACAAGAGAGGGGCCAAGAATTTATGGACTTCACCAATAAATTCCATACCTTTCACACCAAGATGGGTATCAAAGACTCCGAAGGACATTTGGTTCTGAAATACCGTGGGGCTCTACACAGATACATTCTAACTAAAATAAGATTTTCTGGACATCTCACCACTCCTTGTTGCTTATCGATATGCTGTTAAAATCGAGTAGAAATTTAAGCACTAGAACAAATGTGAGTTCAGGTATGCAAATCCGCAACAACCAAAGTATGATAAATATGGCCCTAACAAACAACCTCCCGAAAACTAGTCTAATCTACATGAAAAGAAGGGTCATGGGAATATGAAGAAGGACACCGGAAAATGGTGTGATTTCCACAAAATCCCTTGGCACAACATCGATGAATGTCGCTCAAAACAATCATTGGTTGCCGAAATTAAAGACAAGAAGTCGAACCCTGATTCATAATCTGATTAAGAAAATACTGAAAAAAGATATATCATTGACACAGACCCCACTGCTATTGTCGCGACCACAACAATTCAACCAGAAGAACCAATAGATCCTGAAGAGGGGGAGTGCCTTTTTCATTCACATATGTGGGTGAAGGGGACCCCGCTGCATTTTATTGTTGATAGCGGAAGCCATAAGAACCTCATCTCAATAGAGGTAATCAAACACTTGGGATTGTCAACAACACCACACCCACAACGATACAACATCGACTGGCTTCACCAAGGACAAGATCTCCATGTCATCCAATAGTGTCGATTATCATATGACATCCAACCCTTCAAGGATGAGGTATTATGTGATGTTTCCCCGCTGGAGATCTCTGATGTTCTCTTGGGCCAACCATATATGTGGAAGCACCATGCTATCTACGAGTCTCGACCTCATAGTGTCATTGTTACTTTGGGGGCTCATCTCTATAGGACACCAAAGGTGTTTTCAACTATTGTCCCACCTAAACAATGCCACAAGGTAGTATCTCATACTACAAAATTTAGCTTCTTCACAATCTGTTCAAAAGGTGGACAAAAGGATACTACAACCACTACACCCTTGGCCCAAGCACCTTCTATCCAACAGAAGCAGGTTGAAAAGACTACAACAAAGCGTAAAGATTCCTTCTACACACAAACATCTCATGTAGCTATACTGGTTAAAAAGGTCCAACCCTTCCAACCACATGCTCATGACAACCTTAAAAAAACTAAGCAACACAACTTCTCCAACAAGGATAACAACTCATCAAGATGAAGATTCAACAAACTCTTTTCCCTCTCCCCTGGGCACTCAATGCAATGGATACCATTGATTCCTAAGGAGGGAGGATTGATCCAGGTGGATATCGGTGGCCACCCACCTTTTCCAATTCACTCAAAACAATTTTCTGGAAAATTTGGCAATTTACTATTTTTAGTAGTTTTTAACTTTCGGGGCCATTTTGAGGGCCTAAATGAAGGTTTTTCAGGATAGAGCTTCTCAATGATATCTAAAGGCTCTGATTGAGCCCCCAAAATTAATCTCCTCGATGATACCTTTCCAACAATCTATCTTGCGGCCAAAACAAATATTGTATGCCAAAGTTATGCCCTCGAGAAGTTGATACACCAAACTACCCAAAACGGGGTCCACAAAACTGTTGGCTTTTCATCTTCCGGGGTTAGGGTTTTGGATTTTCTTTATGATAAAAAGGCCTTTGGATCCTCATTGTAAAATCATCTTCTTTCGAATGTGAGTAGTGGACACATCTCTTCTCAGAGATAAGCTATCACCATTCTAGCAAGTATCTCACTTTGTATTTTTACAGTCTTTGTACATTTTTTCTCATTAATAGAAAATTGTGTATCAATGTATCTCTTTGTTCATGGTTGCATATCTGATACATTTCTGTTATATTATTGGATATCCAATATATCTCTGTACATTTATTTATTATACTTCCGCTCTCATTTTGTGTCAAAAATAATCCAGATCAAAGGGCTTGTTTATTTTGTACATGAAACTAAAAAAACCTACGACTAATCAAAGGTTGCAAATAATTCTGTATGACAGGCGTGTGCTTATCATGAAAGAAACCCACAACCATATCTGTAGTAGAACAAAAATATGATAATAACAAAGGTTGGGAATTATTGTCACAAAATTCTTGCTCTAGGGAGAAAATGCCCTGACCCTCATCAAAGCTAGAGCACAATGATGGTTGAAAATTTTCTTCATAAAATCAATTCAAGTGTTCAAATGAATATTCATCAAAATCCTCAAGGTATGACCGTAAATCATCATGAGAATATTGCGGTAAGTCATAATTAGTTTTTTTCAATATATTTGTGATTGTATCATCTCCTTGTCACCAAATGTTAGAATCAATAGCAATCTCATATGACAGCTGTAAAGGCGAAAATTGAAAGTGTCCTTCCATATCATACATGGTATCTTCATCACGACCAACCAAATCCCATTTACGTCTTCCAACATGTATGAACTCATAAATATTATCAACCATGTCATTACCTTTATCATGGCATGAAGGGTTTAGTACCTCCAAGGATTCCTCTAACACTTCTTCACTCTCCAAATCACAAAATAAAGCATCATCAAAATCTTGGAAAGGGAAACAACTTACTATATTCACTTCTTCTTGTGGAGGAGTGAAAAAGGCTTGGATGAATTCATCAAATGGAAGAGAATATATTAGTATCTCATCCTCATGACTTGCCTCTTCAACCATATCTTCACCTTCATCACAATATGAAGGGTCTGGCTTGTCTAACGATTTCTTCACTTCTTCACTTTCTGAATTATAGAATAGGGCATCATCAAAAACCTGAACAGAAAAATGATTGAACTCAATTTCTTCTTCTTGTGCATGAAGAATAATATCTTCGATGGCTTCATCAGAGGGAGGAGCACTCATCAATACTTCATCTTCATGATTGACATCTTCAAGTTCTTTTTCTTCAACCAAGTCCTTGACATCTTTGGTAGAATTGTGAGTAAATCCTTACTCGTACTTATGGGATTGGTAACCTTCATCAAGAGCCCTCTCTTCAACCTGTTATTGGTTTATTATTGGGTCCCACCTTTCTTGGAATTCTCTAATGAAGATCTCAAGGGAAACTATTGTCTCTAGACTAAGAATATCTAGGGTATCCTCAGGGTCATAAACCTTGACTACTGGAGCAAATCAATGTTCTTCCTCAGATGAGGAGATATTGGATTCGATTTTTGTAGCCATGTCATAATATTCTTGGATTGTACTTGGGCCCTTTTTATTGAGGAGGAATCCTAATTTCCCTGATAATGCCCTATTATAGAGGAATATGAGGTATTCCTTTCCTAGTTGAGATCCTTCAGGATTCGTTGTACCAACTTCTCGAATCTAGTATGGAACGCCCTAATGATTTCGCTCTCAGTATTTTTTATTCCATTGAGTTCATTTAACAATAAGTACATACACTCTTTGACACTCCATATTTTAAGGAAGACCTCTTCTAGTTGATCCTTAGATGGTATTTTGGCATCAAGGAGACTATCATACCATACACTAGCATCATCATGAAGAGTGGAAGATAAGAGTTTCATTTCCTGATATTCAACATCATCACTGATATGGTGGAGTTGAAATAAATCCAAAAAATTAATCATTTGTTCTTCGACACTATCCACATCACTACCACTGAATCATGGGAGCCAATTTTCATATCTTGCAGGAATTCATTGGGGGTAACCTAGAATTTCACTCATATCCAAAGGTTTGAAGTTACCCGGTTCCCATTGAGAAGCCATATTTGGATTTTTCATTAGTGGAGTCACCAAATAATCCTTCTAGGGATTATCAAAGGGAAAAGAGGGAATCACCCTTAGTGGAGTCTCCATCTAAGATTGTAAAGTAAGAAGGATTTGAGGAAAAAACTTACTGGAAATGTGTCGTTCGAGGAAAATTGACTCAATTTTCCCTGACAACGACGCCAAAAATGTTATCACACAATCTATACTTTCCCAAATCCCAAGGAAAGTAAGGGATATTGGCATAACAAACAAGATATACTATCACTGCCACCTTAATAGGAAATCCCCACTTTTTAGGGATAGGAAATGTCTACCCCAGGAGAGGCATCCCTAGTAACCTAAAGGGATGGAAAATGAGGGTTATGACCAATACATATCCCCCCCTCTCACTGGTTACCAAATTCACTATGTGTCTAAAAATTGAGGTTAATGAAGTGCTTGATGTACCTACTGAGAACAAGACAATATAGCATGCATATACAATAGTCCCATGTACAAATATGATAATAATACCTTAACAGACAATAGACAATGACAATAAGTGATAGCTAATATGAAATTGCAAAAATCAATAAGTTTACAACAAAAATTGATAAAAATGTAACAACAACAACAAATATTCCTTATAAAAGCTTGAAAAGGCAATGAAAATATAACATTAACTATGTAGAATGATAATAACTTGTCACAAGCAATTTCTGAAGTGATTAAATAACAATTGATTTCAATTAAGCATAACATTTGCTTCAATTAGATGGCTGTAGCAGACATTTATAAAAACAACAAATAAGTTAGTGATGTAGGCTAAACTAGGGTTAGAGATAGTTAATAAACACTTAGGAGAATAATGTTTGAGTGTTTGATCAATCCTTCAACAAGAGGGAAGTGAGAACTAGTGGATTTTAGGGCTTATGGAGTCAATTATATCAACACAATAACTTGGAGAAATAACAATGATTTTACTTGTCTAAGAGACACAAATGTGGAAACTTGAGGAGTAACACCTTAAGTCCTCAAGCAACAATATTTTGAGAGAATATTCAACTAGGGTGTAGGCACTTCTATGCCCTATCAATTTCTCCTATCCTTAGACTCTTGAAACATATTTAATGCAATAAGAACTAGACAAAGCTTCTAAAGTTCAAGCACTTTAGGGCTCTAGAAGCCTTAATCTAGACAAGATCTTCTTAGGCAAGGCTAGAAAAACAAAGAGCAAGAAACAAGCACCTTATGTTTCTTACTCCTAGGGGTTTCAAGCAAGAAATTTCATAATATTAAATATGAACGAGTAAACATACCATAAACATTTATCATAAAATGAAAATTGCATATTTACTTACTTCACCAAGAATAATCAAGCACAAAAACTATAGATTTTCCAAAATTCCATTAAGAAATGATCCAAAATGCATCCAAACAAGTCTCCAAGAGAGTGTGCCTCATAATTTCAGCCAATAACCCTTAATAGGGTGAAAATTTTAGTCCTACGTCTTGTGAGAGGTTAGTTATGATCTAAAACTGAAATTAGCTAGCCATATTTATATGGAAAATCTTGGCTAAGTTTCCCAAAAGTTGTGTCTTTTCACAAAACAAATCCTACATGTCAATTTGGCTCTTAAAATTTAAATTCAATTATTTACAAAAAATAAAACCCTAATAGGGTGACACCATCCTTCCTAGGGTGATGCTAGGTCTTTTCCATGAACTGTTGAGGTCATCTAGCAAAATGTTGGGCCTTCAAAGGTCCTCCTCCATGCCACAGGTGCGAGAATTGCAGTCTAACCCCTCCAAGTGTAAAACCATAGCCCTAGGTGACATCATGGGATATTGGGGTGAGGTCCAAGGCATCCAAAGGCTAACATCCAGCCGGGGAAGGGTGACATATCATCATCCAGACCTACCAGGGTGTCTCCAAAGGAAATGAATTCCTTCTTCAATGTGTAAATTAGTCACCCATGTCATTCCCCAGGCTTGGGGTTTCAATGTCCATCCATGGGATTTAGGCCCTCATGAAGGTTCAAACTGGTCATGTCCTCATGAATACATGTCCACTGGGCAAAGTCCTGCAAATACAATAAGTACGCCCTCCAGGGGTCCATAAGTCACATGTATGATGCCAAGTAAATCACATCTAATAATCAAAGCACTTGTACATGTGCATCAAAGCACCCTAACCCAAAAAAATTCTCAAAGAAATTATACAAATTTCCAAATTTAGGTTTGGAAAGGGTCTCAAGATGTCCTATTGGGTCAATAACCCCTAGGTTTACAGTGTTTCCTATGTGGAACCAATCCTATTCATGTGTGCATAAGATATGATGTGGGGTAAACTCTTGGGCATGAGGTTCATGACATACAAGGGTTTGTATTTTATTACCTATGGGTTCTTTTATAGAGTGTGATCGATCCTTTTTTCATGATGCAAATATTTCCAAGCCCACTTATTTCCATTTTCTTAATCCCTTTTATTCTTTTATGTTTCAAGAAACTAGGTGGAGGACAATGTCCTGGCTTGGTGTCGAGGTATGACAATGTCATTCACAAATACTTTGCAGAAATGAGAAAGATGG
>JZKD02S1301019.1:0-11949 GCA_000966675.3 Picea glauca | reverse complement strand
AAGTCTATAACCTTTGACATCTTCAGAATAACCAACAAATATACACTTCTCACTTTTAGGTTGTAATGCTTTCCTTTTCTCATCGAGAATGTGAGCCCAAGCCATACTACGAAATACACAGAAGTGACTTACATCTGGTTTAATTTTGGTCCAAGCTTCTTCTAGTGTTATATTTTTAAGAGCCTTTGTGGGAGTGCAATTTACTATGTAATTTTCACAATTGATGGCTTCCACCCAATATTGTAGACTTAATCCCTTAGATTGGATCATACAATTAGCCATTTCTTTTCATGTGCGGTTCTTTCTCTCAACAACACCATTTTGTTGTGGTGTATATGGAACAATGTGTTTCATTTGGATGCCTTATGTAGTGCAGTAACTTGTAAAATTATTTTTCACATATTCTCCTCCATTATCTATTCTTAACCTTTGAATTTGATGTCCAAATTTTTTTCTACAAGGGCCTTGTAGGCCAGAAACTTGTCAAAAACTATTCTCTTAAGTTTTAAGAAGTAAACCCAAGTACGTCTGGAAAAGTCATAAATGAAAGTTAAGAAACACTTGCACCTAGAAAAAGAATGAGAAGAAAGTGTACCACACAAGTCACTGTGAACAAGTTGCAAAGCGCCCGAGGTGTGCTAAGAGTCACATTTGTCAAAATTGTCCCGATGATGTTTTCTGATAACACAACTGGCACAAAAACCACCTCTTCATGAAACAAGAGGAAGACCAGTCACCATTTGTTGATTACATAGCTGTTGCAATGAGAAACAATTTATATGACCAAACTACCCATGCCAAAGTTTTCTCAAGTCATTGTTATGAGCAACAACAATTGATGGAAAAGATGATGACCCAAACTTTTAAAACTTGTACAACCTGGTAATATCACCAACAATTCCAGTTGCAAGAACATGATGAGGATCTTTGATATCCTTGATTACAACTTCGTGACGTGAAAAATATACACTTTTACCTTCACATGAATGAGTGATTTGATAAACCGATAGAAGTTTATAGGAAAGACTTGGAACACATAATACATCATTGAAATGACCAGTATCTACCTGAACTGTTCCAGATCCTACAACACTAAGAGATCTATCATCACCAAAAAATATTTTCTTCATGTTACATTCATTTAGAGTAGAAAATATGGCTTTATCCTTAGCCATATGATAATATGCTCTAGAGTCAATAAGCGACTCATCAGAAGAAGAAGTAGAAGTTTCATTGAAGGAGAAACCATAAGCAGAAAGTGCATTTCCATGAGAAGAAAAAGAAGTAGTAGAATCAATATTGATGTTTTGTTTCTTCATCGCTACTTCTAAAGTTTCCATATTCTCGAAACATTTGGACTCATCATGACCATCTTTCCCACAAAATTTGCAATGTGTTTTAGTCATCCAGGTGGATATCGATGGCCACCCACCTATTCCAACTAGATCACATATATATTTCATCTTTCTAGTTTTAGTTTTCATCTTGGCAGTTTTTTTCTAGCTTTTCGGGTCTTAAACTTATGGGGTTGTTTTGAGGCCCTAAACAACATTTTTTGGGCCCGCCATAGTCACACTATGGAATAATTCAAATTGTTATGGAATAATGTGTAGTCCTCAAATAGACCTTTCTAACGGGCTATCTTGTGCCTAAAACAGAGATCATATGCAAAAGTTACGACCCCAGGAAGTTGATCTACCAACTTACCCCAACAGGGCCCACGTGACTTTTGGCGCTTCATCTCCTAGGGTTAGGTTTTTGGATGTCTGGATTTTTGGCATTCATGTTTGATGTAAAAATGATTTTGGAGCCTCATTGTACTCATATTCTTGCGAATGAGAATAGCCATCACATATCTTCTCAGAAATAAGCTACCACCATTCTAGCAAGCTTGTTTCAGTCTACATTTTACAGTTTCAGCATATTTCTTATTTAATAGAAGTAGGGTTTTATTGTATCTCTTTTATTATTCACTATGTCTCTGTGTTAAAATTATAATATCTGTGTTTTCATTTCATTCCGCTCATAAATATGGATCAGTGGTATCAGAGCAGTGTGTTCCTTGTTGTTTTTTAGTGCAATTCCCTAACGAGGTCAAGGTATATAAAATTGGGTCTCGAGCTTGTTTCTCTTGAGGACAATTTATCTCGCATACCAAAGAAACCTTCCATGGCGGGAGAAAAGAAATATGACAGGACAAGAGATCCTTTCAAAATGTTGCTCGAGGAAGCCCTTGAGCGACAGAGGAAAGAGATGATGGACAACTTTGCACAAATGCTTCGATGGTTGCTGACAAGCGATGCATCTACCTCAAATGGAAATCAATTTTTATATCCCTATATTTGAATGTGAAATAAATGCAGATGTTGTAGATAAATGGTTAAACCTTCTAGAAGGGTATTTTTTTGTCCACAAATTTTCTGATAGAAAAAATATTACATTTGTGCTCCTCAAGGTCGTTCCCCATGTCAAATATTGGTGGGATAATTTCTATGAGAAAAAGGAAACAAAGGGATATACATTATTTGTAGTTGCACCCACTTAGGTTTCCTTAAGGGATGTGATTAAGGAACAATACTACCATGTTGGAATTTATGACGACTTATATACAAGATGGACCACTTTGTAGCAGGAAAGGGACCAAACAGTGCTGGAGTTCACCAATGTCTTCCATACCTTGTGCACCAAGCTGGGTATCAAAGACTCTGAGCGACATCTGGTGCTCGAGTATGGCAAAGGTATTCATGGATACATCCAGACATAAATGGAGTTTCTAGCCATTTCATCCTTGGGTGTGGCCCATCAATATGCTGTCAAAATCGAGCAAAAGCTTAAATAAAAGACATGGCAATTTGGGTATGCAAACCCCTCACAGTAGAAGCAAGGAAAAGGTGGCCCCAACCCGTAGAAAAAAGGGCAAAGAAAGGATGGACAACCTCAGGACAACCAGTCCAAACCGCAAACAAAATAGGACAATGGAAAGACAAAGAAAGACACTGGGAAATGTTGCGAGTTCCATAAGAGCCCCTAGCATAACACCGTTGAATGTCGCTCAAAGCAGTCATTGGTGGCCGAGGTGAAAGCCTATAAATTAGATGCAGGATCTGACTCGAAGTTAGAACCAAAAAAAGGGACACGGGTCATTGATGCAGAACCCAATGCCACCATTGCTACCACCACCAAGGTCCAACTTGATGAACCTGATGAACCAGAGGAAGGTGAATTCCTCTTTCATTCATAGATGTGGGTGAAGGGTACTCTGTTGCACTTCATCGTTGATAGTGGTAGCCAGAATAACCTCATATCAATAGAGGTCATCAAGCGTTTGGCTCTTCCGACATCACCACACCTACAACCATATGCCATCTGATGGATCTGCCAAGGGAGCGATCTTCGCATCATCCAACAGTGTTTCCTGGCCTACGACATCAAACCCTTCAAAGATGAGGTATTGTGTGATGGTGCCCCCCTTGAAGTTTGTGATGTTATTTTGGGCCAATTATATTTATGGAAACGTCATGTTGTATATGATTCTAGGCCTCGTAGTGTTATTATTACTTTGGACGGGAAATTATACATGATACCAGAGGTAGTCCCATCTACTGCCATTTTCTTGAGATCTATACCAAGAAATACAGGAAGGTCATCTCTCAGATAGGGAAGTTTGTATTCTTCATGATTCGCACTCAGAGTGCGCGGAAGGTTGTAACTACATCCATGGCCTCCGCGACAGGTCTCTCCATGCAGTAGAAGCAAGTGGATAAGGTCATGGAAGAATACAAAGACATATTCTCCTCACCCATTGGGGTACCTCTGCACTGTCAAGTTAAGCACTCAATCGATATGACCCCCGGCGCACCGCTAAAAAATGGGCCAATCTATCACCGCTCTCTGTCATAAAATGAGGAAATCAAGCACTAGATCCAAGAGCTTCTCGAAAAGGGGCACATCGTCCCAAGCTCATCACCTTGTGGAAGCACAATCATGCTTCTGCAGAAGAAATATGGATCTTGGCGACTCTGCATTGATTACCAGGCCCTAAATAAAATCATTGTCAGGAAGCAATACCCAATTCCCTGAATTGACGATCTCCTTAACCAGCTCAAGGGGGGAAAATACTTCAATAAGATTGATCTGAAGTCTGGCTACCACCATGTTCCAATAGAGCAGACCAATGTATGGAATACTACCTTCAAGTCCAAAGAAGGTCTTTTTGAATGGTTGTTCATGCCCTTTGGCTTGACAAATTCCCCAACAGCTTTCATGAGGATGATGAAAAATATATTCCTTCCTTTCACCAATTATTTTGTCGTAGTTTATTTGGATGACATCCTCATCTTCAACAAGAATTGGGAGGAACACTTGCATCAAATTCAGCAGGTTCTGCACACTCTGCGGCAACACAAGCTATATGAAAATTTGGAAAAATGCTCCTTTGGCATGAACAGGGTCTCGTACCTAGGCTACATTGTTGATGAGCATGGGGTGCCTATCGATCAAACCAAAATATAGGTCATGCGTGACTATCCAACCTCGACCACACTCACTGAGCTATGGAGCTTCTTAGGCCTTGTCAATCTCTATCACAAGTTCATGTAAGGATTCTCCCACATTGCATGGGCCCTTAGCCAAGTGACCAGGGGCAGTGGTAAGAAAACATTTGTGTGGGGCCATTCGCAACAGAAAGAATTCGATGATTTGAAGCGGTGCTTGTACTCAATCGTGGTGCTCTCATTACCTGACTTGCAGCAGTCGTTTGAGATTGAGACATATGCTTCAGAATATGTTGTGGGTGCAGTTCTCACTCAACATGGACATCACATTGCCTATCATAGTAATACACTATCAAATATCATATGTAAGTACCCCAATTATGACAAATAAATGTACTCCATTATACAATCCTACCCCTAGTGGAGGCATTACATTCTCAAGAAGAAGGTAGTCATCCACATTGATCATGCAGACACAAGGAAAATTGAAAAATGAACGCCAACAGACGTGGTCCACATACTTGTATAAGTTCCATCTCAAAATCAAGTATAAGACAGGGAGCACTAATCGTGTCGCTAACTGCCTCAGTTGACCTCCAATTTCCGCACTATCCACAGTGCTACACTCTTGCGAACATGAGACCTCTGGATGGCACCAACTCTATGAGTGAGATCCTGACTTTGCCACTACCTACCAGATGTTGGGAACAAACATAGTTGTCACTTCTTTTCATCTACAGAATGGATTATTGTGCCAGTTGGGCCATCTCTGTGTTCCATCAAGAGAGTGTGTGAAGCTGATTTGGGAAGCTCACTACAGTCAGGCAGCAAGACACTTCGACGTAGAGAAGACAATGTCAGTGTTTCAACAACATTTCTATTGGTCGAAACTCTGACAGGATGTCAGCAAGTATATCAGGTCCTGCACGGGCTACATCATTTCCAAACCATCCATTAAGAAACAATGCATGTACACCCCTTTGCCTACTCCTGACAGACCCTAGGAATCCATCTCAATGGACTACATGTCAGGCCTTCCTTCAACCAAGTAGGGAAATGACTGTGTTTTCGTGGTTGTTGATCGATTTTCTAAGATGGTGATTCTAGTCACATGCAAGAAGAGCATCACAATAGAGGCCACTACCAAGCTATTCTTTGAATGAGTGTGGGTACATTTTGGGATACCACAAACCATCGTCTTTGATCAGGACAGTCAGTTCCTCAACACATTTTGGTCGAGCCTCTGGTCATGGCTGGACACCAAGCTCACCAAATCTGCGGCCTTCCACCCCCAAATGGATGGCCAAACTAAGGTTTTCAATAGGATGATTGTGCATATTTTGTGCATGTACAATTCCAAGCATCCACACACATGGGATGAGAGTTTTTCCTATGTTCAACACAGTTACAACAAAGCCACACATAGATCAACTAACCAAATCCCCTTTTAGGTGGGGTTGGGATTTCAACCATTGGGTCCCATGGATGTTGCACTACCCCTTGCGTCCACACAGACCAAATCGCCCCATGCGCAAACCGAAGCTAACAAAGCCACCCAGTTCATTCAATGAATCCATCACATCCGCCAACAGGTTCAAGATATTTTGCATAAATACAATGCCAAGTACAAGTAGCTCCATGATCAACACCGGGTGCCACACAAGTTTCAGGTGGGAGATAAATTTTGGTTGCACTTGCAAAAATAACGTCTTACACAACCCCATCAGAAGCTTTGTCCACTCAAATATGGACCTTATACCATCACCAAGGTTATGCGTGAAATTATTTTGAGCTCAACATTCCCCCCTTCCTTGGCTCGCACCTACTGTTTAATGTGGACCTATTTTGGCCATACTTTCCACCATTATTGGACACCTCAAAGGTAGTAGAACAATTGACACTGACAGAGATTAACCCTGACTACATGGAACAAGAATCTATTGATCGGATCGTGTACACATAGGTCAAGGGCACTCACCAACAAAAGTTTTAGCTTTATCGTGTTTTCAAAGCATGGTGGCTTCTACACCAAGGCAAGTGTCTCACCCGGGGCCAAATTCATAAGAAAATTTCTCATCTGATGGGGGAACTCAACGCAATGGAGACCATTGCTTCCTAGGGGGGGAGGATTTATCCAAGTGGATATCAGTGGCCACCCACCTATTCCAACTTTCTCACATATAGATTTCATCTTGGCAGTTTTAGTTTTCATCTTAGTAGTTTTTTTCTAGCTTTTCGGGTCCTAAACTTCTGGGGCCATTTTGAGGCCCTAAACAATGTTTTTTGGGCTTGCCACAGTCACATATTTTCCTAAGTTAGAGTGTGACAGCATAATGTGTAGTCCTAGGATAGACCTTTCCAATGGGCTAAACGGAGATCGTATACAAAAGTTACGACCCCAGGAAGTTGATGTACCAACATACCCCAATGGGGCCCACATGACTGTTGGCACTTCATCTCCTAGGGTTAGGTTTTTAGATGTCTAGGGTTTTGGCAATCATGTTTGATGTAAAAAATATTTTTGAGCCTCATTGTACTCATCTTATTGCGAATGAGCGTAGTTGTCACATCTATTCTCATAGATAAGATGACATCATTCTAGCAAGCTTGTTTCAGTCTGCATTTTATAGTTTCAACATATTTCTTATTTAATAGAAGTCAAGTTTTATTGTATCTTTGTTATTATTCATTCTGTCTCTATGTTAATATTATAATATATGTGTTTTCATTTCGTTYCGCCCATCAATGTGTGGCATAAATTGAACCCTTTGGAACCTCATTCAATGATGAAACAATTTGTAGACAACCTAGCTAGAGATAAAATTGCCACCAAGAAGTAGCTTCAAGGTTACAAATTATGAAAGATTTGTARACTAAAGGAATGTGAGGATAGGTTAGCTGACTTATTTATTACTATGGATGAAGGAAMTCTAAGTGAAGCCAAGCTAAAGGAACTAAAGGACCTTGAAGCAGCTAGGAATTCRCTCCTAGTGGAGGAAGAACAAAYTTGGAGACTTTGGAGCAGAGCCCTATKGCTAATTGCAGGCRACAATAACACTAAAATTTTCCATCAATACGTGAATTATAGGAAAATCCTCCATACAATCTAGGAGATTGAAAATTAAGAAGGTCAACTCWTGAAATCCTTCAAAGCTAAAGTTGAGGTTGGAGCCAATTTCTTTCAGAACCTCTTCAAAGCCCCRGAGGAATGCCCCATTCAGAATATCCATCAAGTGGTATCAAAATTTCACTCTGTAATCACGGAATATATGAATCATTCCCTAGAAGAAGAAGTATTTTAATATGAGGTCCTTGAAACCTTATCATCAATGCAACGAGGGAAGAGCCACGACCCTGAAGGGTTCATAGTGGAATTTTTTCAAAGCTTCTATGAGATTCTAAAACGGAACATCCTTATGGTGGTTGGAGATATCAAAGATCCAACAAGATGCTCAGATCACTCAATGCTACATTTATGTTCCTAATCCCCAAAAAGTAAGACAAAACCTCCTTTGGGGAATTCAGACCCATTTCTTGTTGTAATGTGATATATAATCTTGTGACCAAAATTATCGCCAGACGACTGAGACCGATTTTAAGTGAAATCATTGCGAACGAACAATTTGGTTCCCTCCAGAACAAAAAAATTTATGAGGTAGCCTTAGTAGCTCAAGAATTTTTCCACTCATTTAAACCTCGAAGGCTAAGGCGGCCCTCCTAAAACTGGACCTATCCAAAACCTATGATCGAGTCAACTGGACTTTCTTACGGCTGGCACTACTCCAACTAGGCATGTCCCTTCAGGTGGTGAATTTGATAATGGGATGCATTCAATCATCTTCCTTTGCAGTTCCAATAAATGGAGCCCCTTCAATATTTTTCAAAGTGTCATGGGGATTGTTAAAGGGATGCCCCCTTTCCCCATTTGTATTTCTCATCATTTATGAGGCACTAAGAATTATGATTCATGAGGCAAAGAACTCAAGAACGTTCAAGGGTTCAAGGTCTCAACCACTGAGTCAATATCCCACCTCCTATTTGTCAATGACATTTTCTATTGTACCTCAGGTACGAAAAGGGGCATTGTTTCTCTCAAGGGCATCCTAGACCAATTATTCTCAACCACGGGTATGGAGATAAATTTTGAAAAATTCTGTCTCATTCTCAATCAGTGCTCAGTCCAGGAAACCCTCTAGATAATCAATCTTATCCCAACTCCAATCAAACCCTTCGAAGAATGTTTTAAATATTTGGGTTTCTATCTGAAACCATATAAGTATCGCTATCAAGACTAGGGATGGCTAATAAAGAAGATTGAATCGAGAGTTTCTATCTGGGTAAATATACTCCTTTCTGAGGGGGGAAATTGGTGTTACTCAAAGTTGTACTCCAAAGCATCCCTATGTATTGGTGCTCAATAACTGTGATCCCCAAAGGAATTCTAACGAAGATCCAGAAAATCGGCTTTCATTATTTGTGGTTAGGCCACTGGAAATATGGAGGGATCCCCCTGGCTAAATGGTCCACAATTGTAGCACCAAAATACCATAGTGGTTGGGGCCTAAAAATTATCTATGTGTTCACCCAATATTTAGTAGGATGCGACCTATGGAGACTAGCCCAAGGCAGCTCCCTATGGACAAGAGTAATGAATTCCAAATACTTCCACAATATATCTATCATTGATTGGTTATGTCTGCCTAGAAAATCCTCTAAAGCCTTGGTGTCTGCTTTTCCTTTCGTGGGAGTTTGGAAAGTGTGGAAAATCGGTAATGAAAAATAGGTCTCACTCAGAGAAGACCCCTAGCTCGGAGCCAATAACGATTTCATATTCTTTAAATCCCTACTACATGCTCTAAGGGCTCAGAATGTTTTCTCTTTCAATGATGCTAAGACCAATGGCCCCCAACCCCATGGATGGAAAGGATGGAAATCAACAGTTTCCATCAATCTAGTAGGGAATGACACCGAAGAGTGGAGCCTCTTCATTCAATACCTCATCTCCAATTTCATCATCCTCAACGAAGACTCCCCATATTCTTTGTGTTGGTCAAAAAACCACAAAATTGGTTCCTTCACTACTAAGTTGGGTTACTCTTCAATCTGTGAATCATTGTTTACATGTCCCTAAAAATGGTGGTGACAGCCCCTGTGGAAACTCAACTCCCCAATAAAATGAAAAATAAATCTTTGGTTGGCTCTTAATAACAAACTCCTCACTTAGGATAATGAATTGAAATGGGGGTGGTTGGTCATAGTAGATTTGATTTGTGTAAATCTCATGAAGAAAGTATTTCTCACATATTCATTGATTGCCCTTATGTAGTTCAGGTGATGCATATCATTCAGGACTAGCTAAAACCAAAGTTGACCCGGAACAAAACTAATTTAGAATATTGTTGCAAAGACTAGATGTTAGACAAATTTGTTGGTCAATTTAAAGGACTACCAAACATTTTGGCTTCTAATCTATGGTGGGCACGCAACACCAATATTTTCAAGGAAAAGCATATTCATCCATAATTAACAACGGGTATAATTATTAATTTGGTCGAATCCTTCAAAACAGAATTGAAATAAAAAAAAATCCAAGGAACCCAATGATCCCTGGTCTAGATTATGCGGTGCCTTGGGGATTCTTTGACGGAGCATGTCAAGGGACTCCTCCTGCCTATGGAGTTGGCGTGGTTTTATTCTTAAATCAAAATCATTACCTGTACATCATATATGCTCCAGGTACAGGAACAAACAACATAGAATATTTTATTGCACTCTCGATTCTTTTGGAGACTGCAATCAAGAAATATGTTAAAAAGTTGCAGGTCCTGGGGGACTCGAAACTGGTTATAGATTGGACTTGTCGAAAAAGCATAGACTAGAACAACTTCTATGGGACATTAAATTGTCCTTCCAATTCTTTCAGTGGCTCTCTTTCAGCCATATTCTCTGAGAATTGAACAAGAAAGTTGATGAGCTCTCCAAAGAAGCTCTGACATTGCCAGTTGGTGCCTTTGGTATCTACGCATTCTTTGATAGAAAAAAGATAGAAGCCATGAAATTTTGCCTTTAGATTTTAGGCTTTTTTACATTGTATGTGGAAGTCGATTGAAAAACTTTTTGAAAAATTCAATATAAAAACTTTTTGTATAGATAAAACTAACTAATATAGAAACTTTTTGTAAAATGGAAACTAACTAATATAAAAACTTTTTGTAAGATGAAAACAACAAGTTGCAATTTTTCCAATCAAAGGCAAGATAAGTGAAAGAAAAACAATTAACAGATACATGTATATTCATTATTAATGAATACAAATATTTTTTTATTTGAGAAAAACCTTTATACATATTATTATACAAGGTGGACAATGCATTTGCAAACATAATATTCACTTAAATGTATAATTTATTTTTAAATTTACCTTTCATATATATAGATTAAGTAACCCTTATATTGATTTTATGCCACTCTATATTATTAATCTTATAATTAGCATCTCCTTTGAATTGTGAAAAAATTAGAATGACACATGCAATCATAGTCTTAATAGAAACATCCTATTTATAACTCCATCCTTTTTCATCAAAAAAAAAAAAGATGAAACGTGTAATCATACTCTTAATAGAAACATCCTATTTATAACTCCATCCTTTCTCATTCCATCTATTGTGTACTTCAACAAATGTCTTGGCTCTTGTATATGAAACACTGTCTTATAAATCTCGTTAACATTTAAAAAAATATTTTTAAATTACGTTGTATTTTTCATTTTATCTCAATGTAAATAAAACCATTCACATTTATAAAAAAATATAATATAAAATTTGGGAAAAAAATCATTTTAACCATTAAAAAAACATAAAAAATAATATTGTCTCAACCATGTTTAAAAGTTATTAAACTTTATCTTTATTAAAAAGTCAAAATATAAAATTATTTAAGAAATAATTTCAACCATGTTTTAAAAAAATATATATATACAATGTTGAGAAGTTATTAGATAAAAAATGAGTTCTATGAAAAATATATTTGACCACCACCATTATAAATATAATTGACCACAACCCATATAAATGTGTTTATAAGATATCATGATGATTCTATGGTAAATGCTATATTGGAAAACTGAATATTCATTTTATATAATGATCAAAAAAAAGCATGGATTGAAATTAAAAATTAACTATTGTGAACCTTGGTTTTAACTAAATATTCCTTTAACTAAATATTCCTTCAAGATCAAGCACCATGTTTACCTAGAGGATGACGAAATTCTGGTAAAGGAGAATCACTACTATAAGTGTAAGTTAATAGAAACTTTGGAAATAATCAAGCATTCAAACAATTTTTTTTTTTTTAACTAGAACGGTTATGTTGCATTGATCGGTTTTCAGGCAGACCTGAATCAGAAAATTACATATCTAAAGAAGGTTGGTGACCTCTAACAGTGCTGCCA
>JZKD02S1301008.1:0-11949 GCA_000966675.3 Picea glauca | reverse complement strand
TACTCATGGTACCTTGGGTCAGGGTTGATTTAGATTTATTTATCTCTTTACTTTCCATTTAATATTTTCATGACGATACTGCGTTTTTGAAAATAAACGTTCAACTAGAAGTAAAAAGAAAAAGATCAAGGGGACTTCCCTGACAACAGTTGTATTATGGTTCTCGTGGTGCACCCACTTGCATTCATGACTGCATTATTACAAAGAGAACTAGTGAGAAATAAAACTGAAATAAAAACCTATTCCTAAACCTACTCTAACTATTAAACAAATCAAAAATACTAAGCGAAGTCATGCTTCTAATGTAGCCATCGGAGTAACTCTAACCCTGTAATGGAAACAAAATCAAGCATTACTAATAAGAATGGTAATATATCAACAAGTGACAGAAACATATCACACTTACCTTCATAATCATCATCTAAAAACAAAGTAAGCATGATCTTACCATTTCCTTGGATATTCTTGTTGTACGAATCCTCCARCCATTGCGCAATCTTGTCGTGATAAGGGTCATAATGGCATGGGCGAGTGTAAGTAGTTTTGAAAAACTTGTAAGGATTATGAGGAAATGGAATAACCATCAACCAAGGCTGAGATGCCCCATCCTACCGACAATTCTCTAAGTGCTCATTAATTTCTTCACATGGAGGATCTAAAAGAAACATGTCATGCCTACTTCCAAGATTCTTAGGTAGAAATAAAGTAAGTGCAACTTTGTCTTTATTATGAAATTTTTCATATATGAATATTCAAGCCATCCTAAGATCCTGTCACAAAAATGGGGATGCAAACCATGAATTTGATGAAACAAATATATGAATGGGAAACTCATCATAGGAGGATTTGTGCAATCAATTAGATCATTGGTTTGAATATTCCCTTCGATGAGATTGAACATTTCAAAATGTGAAGTATAGACATTAAGATTCGAACTAATTAAAGAATGAATATGCAACTTGGAATGTTTAATGTCCATAAGATATAATGCATTGTCTTTTTCAACAATAAACTGTGTAAAATCATCTCGCAACATGTCCTCTTCCCATGTGAGTGATGAAAGTGAACAAGCATCAAATCCAAGTTTATCAATGTTAGGTTTTGAATTGATTTCACCAAAATTTAGCATATCGAAAGGATATGATTGTGGTGGAAAAGAGTAGGATGTTGTAGGTAAGATGTCAAGTCCACCAGAATCTTGGAATAGATCAGGATATAAAGAATAAAATGAATGAGAAATAAGCAGATGAAAAGAATCTCTTGAACTATGATACTCAACAATGGTATTCTCAAGACAATTCTCTTCACTTTCTTTAAAACTCTTACTCTGTTTTGGTGACGAATTCCTCAACATAATATGATCATCTAGATTTGCCTTTTGTGTGATAGATAATTCAAAATTTATGTGACAAACATCTAATCTTTCCTGTGAACAAAGTGCATTTTGAGGATCAAGGTTTAAAGTTTCTTCTTCTAGTTGCGTAACTTCTTCTCTAATCAGTGTCATAGGAGTACTAGAACATTCAAGACTATTTTCGTTACTTAAGTGTTCTTCAATGATTGATTTTAAATGTTGATTAGAGCATGAGTCAAAAGAATGAGGATATTGACCTTGAGCCAAAAACGAATCATCTTCCATACTAGTCTTAGACTAAAAATACAATTATTCAAAGGAAAAACCAATTTGGTTGTCAATAAGAGCCTGATCAATAGATTCTACCTTCCTAGCTTGTTCAACATTATCGGAAGAATTTTTCTGTTCTTGTGAAGAAGATTGTTCTAGCAGTTGGGTGATAGGATTTGCAATTGGTTCTTCATTCGTGATTGAACATGACTGGATGGAAGGGATGGAAGCATCATAGAAGAGATTTAATGCCAATGACATGTCATCGAGATTAAGTTTACAGAGGATATGATAGAATTTTGTCAAAAATCCTTATGAAGATGAATCTTCGTTGATTAGCGAAGTATGAAATTCTTCACATAATTGATCAAAATTATAAATTTCAAAAGCATCTAGAAACTCATCTACAAATTGAAACCAATAAAAAATGTGACATGCTGGAAAGGATTCAAACCATTGTTTGATTTGACCTCTAAAAGCAAAAGCGAAAAGTCTGCATAAAACTCCTAAATCAGAGATGTCATGTTTGATGCATTTGCACCAAAACTTGTTAAGGTGGTCTTTAGCAGATGCATTGCCTTCACCATCAAAGGTGAGTTTGGACAAGTGAGAGACTGTCTCGTTGGGAACATCAGGTAATGAGAAGTTGAAAGCATGTTCCAACACAGTGATTTGGGGAGCCATGAGGGAAATTGAATAAATTTGAAATAAAGGCTCCTACAAGGCCATCTTGTCAGTCGACCCTCCTTCTAGCGCCATTTTTTGACAGGCGAAATTGACCGTCCGTCCACTGGAAGAGTGGAACCGGTCCGGGGTTGTCTAATAACCCAAGCCATTTGGGATGAACCATCCTGACGGGTTTAGCGGCTCCGTTAGCCGATCTAAGGTCCTAAGAAAATAAAAAAAAGAAAACTACTCTACACTAACTAATCTAACTAACTATAAAAACAAACTAAACTAATCTAACTAAAAAGAAATAAAACAAACTAATAAACTAATCTAACTATTCTATATATATACAATTTACTATTTAATACTATACTAACTCTAACTAATTAAATATCTAACTAATAGCTGAAATAAATCTTATTCAAAAAATGTACAATATTAACAATTTACATATTTGAACGAAAACCTGAAAAACTCATTTGCATTCTATCCTAAAACAAAAAGAGATATTTTTTGTTGATTTTATAATTTTATGAACAGAAATAAAACAAAAACTAACTAAATTAAACAACTAAAATACTAATTCTAACTACAAATCTAAACTAATATATTTATCTAACTAAACTACTAATATCATACTAACAAATTAACCAAACAAATAAATAACAAACTGACCTGGAGAAACGCTCCAGATTTGTCCTGTATGAAATGATTGTCTTAGCTGATCGGAGGGAGAAAACCCGCACCGAATTATCCAGGCGCTCCTCGTAAATAGTAGGTTGTAGTGCTCTTAAAATATTATTACAGGACAAACAAGACATAAAAATTACAACAATATTATGATTTATAAATATTCACAGTTAGATAAACCTGTATGCAAAGATCTATACGAAATGATTCAATTAACGAAGAAGAGAAATCTGTGATTCATTAACTGAAACAAAGTATTGCTGTATTTTTTAAGTAGTGAAATAAATCAGATATGGATAGAACATTAATTAAATCATATCATCCCGCAATAGACTATGATAGCTAAAGTAGTCTATAATCAACTGCAAAGTGACATGCATAAACTTGAAACAAAAGATTGATATTATGAAAGTGAAAGCTGTAGCAAAACACCAATTCTTGTCTCAGTTTGTATTAGAAATCCATAGCCTGGTTCTCCCACAAGTGAGGATGCTCCTTATTACAAAAAATAATAAGTATTTAAAGACCTTCCACAGGGTAAAACATCCTTGTGGAAGTTATCAAAATTGTTTACATAAAATCTGGGAAAATATCCCAAGTCTGACTAAATTAAGAACCTAAAATAAAAACTAAATCACACAAATATCTCCTAGATTATCTAGCAGGTCCAATGCAATTCGGATGTACCTGAAAAGGATAAAAAATGAACAAGTTAGGAGGATATTTTATTAGTAAAATGATAAAAAATCTAATTCTATAGACTAGCGACAAAATCTTGCGATTCTGTAGCTGGTCTAAATAAGACACAGAATCAGTATTAAAATTAATTCAAATCCTTTTAAAGAATTAAATTCAACTAACATCTAATAGCAATTTGAAAACGAATCATTCAAATTGGAATTGTTATACTAATTTGAAATCAAACAAGACCAATATCAATCAAATGACTACAGAGATACGTGTGCTCTGTTTCGTTTGTTGCCACAAAATCGGGTGAACAGAATCGTAATGAAGAGTAATGAAATCGTTTCATATCAAATTGAAATCGATACAATTAAAACAAATCATAGGAAATTGGTATGTTGCCTCATCAACAGGAAACACGATCGAATCTAGACAAGATCATTTTCAAATCGACATAACTGTATTGACATAACAAACGATCCATGCCATGAGCGAATTAAATCAAAACTGGCGCGTAAATGTTCAGAAACGAAATCATAACAGGATCAATTAGTTGATAACAGGGTTTGTAAGAGTTGTCTGATCATTTGTTATTGTAAATTGGGGCAGACAAAATCATTCATGAAATCATTTCTTGAATTCATTTTGAAACGACTATTACCCGAATTTCCTTATACGAATTTGACAGAAATAACGTAAGTCGATCTGGGTTAACAAACTCGTTTGAAAATTAAAATTAATAGAGCTGCAATCAAGTTTATTTTTGATACGAATACAACTCATAAAATCGATCATACTAACTGAATATACACAGCAATCCAATCAAGACAAGAGCGAATAGAACAGCTAGGGTTTAACATAGTCATTGTGAATTAAAACCATTCCATGCTTCGGGCGTAGATATCTTTTGCACAGGCTTAAATGAGAATATTGTTTTCATACAAAACATAGTCGTTCTTTCTAAATCGAAATCGAACAGAGTTGTATTCTTGATTTAGGAGATTACATGACATCAACTCAAACTCACGAAGTCGTTCCAAAATCACAGCATACAAACTAAATTAGAGCCGATATAATCTAACCATAACGAAATCAAATCGAAACATGATTGTAATCTAAATTTAGCATGATAACTTCCTATTCAGATTAGATACAAACAAACCCAATCGAAAGCAAACCATTGATTTAGTTAACTTAACAGACAAATGAAACAAATCCGATGGAAACCTATCAATGACTAAACTGGGCATGAGCAAATCGTGTATCCAAATCAAAACTTCATTCAATTTTTAGCAAAGCGAAAACAATGTACAGGCTGAATGACATTATGAAAGAGCCATTTCAAATGATAGACAAAGCTATTTGAAAAACAAACTCACATCATTATATTAATTCAAGGAATTGACAAACGAAAATGATATCGAAATTCATACCCGAATGACGAGCAACCAGCTTGATCATGACATTTTGGAGTTGACAACGGCTTTGGCCGATTCAACATTCTTAAAAACAATGGAACCAGTGGTTCTCTTCTTCCTATCAGTTGCTTGAAGCTTTCCCCTTTGGCTAGTGAATACTGCAACTTGGTTCTCCAACGATTTGATTTCTGATTGAAGTAGGGGAACGTCTATATAGTATCGTTCCAACCACAATTCACATTGGTCACAGGATGACTGTCCGGGCTTCGAAAGTGCAGGTGAGGGTTTGGTTACATTGCTGAGGGTTTTGTCAGGTAGTTTGATCCCTGGGTAACTGGGATTTTTTCTTGGGCAAAGGGGAAGATTGGAAACAAAGCCATAAGGTGGCTCGGAGCACAGACCCTGTGAGTAAGGGTACTCACTAGCTAGGAAGCGTTCTATGTCAGAGTCTGAATCCTCACTAAGGACTATGGGCTTCTGCTCAACACTAGGTTTAGGCTTATTCCTAGCCATTCTCGAGATAAGTCGAGCATTCTTTTTACCTTTTCCATCAACAGTAGGGTTACCCCTAACCTTTTGCTCATAGGCTTTTTTATAGCCTTGGCCTTGTCTGCTAAGACGTCGGGTAAGTCAATATCAGGGTTGATCGAGGGTTTAGGAGAGGGAAGTAGGACATGGAAGGGAACGGGTGGCTCAACCTTGGTTTCACTTACCATAGGCTTGTCAACTTGAATGGGCTCGGCATCAACAAAACCATTTCGATAGATAAAAGCTTGCCAACTATCACCATGGCGATTCAAGTGATGAACAACGATGAGTCTGATTAGGCCATGGTGGAACATGCTACTATCGACCTTCTCCCTTTTAAACCTTTTTGACATTTTATATAGGCTACGCTGGAAGTAAAAGGGCATATTCAATGGGTATCCCATAAAATTCATTAACAAACGAAGGTGGTAGAGAAAAACGAGTCCATATCGACCCTCACAGGTCACAAATTGTTTGACCACCATCAAAATATCATGCCATCATGGTTTGAGCATGGAGATGGTTATACCTCTATCACAGGATGTGACCTTTCGCGAGACGAATAGTAGAGGCCATGGTACCTCCTCGACCTTAGAGTTTTTAAACCAATGTTGGTCCGAGGATGGTAACTCTGTAGCAGAACTAATAAACTCCTCATTGATTTCCAACTGAATGCCACCTACCTTGGCTCTACAGCCATCAAAAGTCAAGGCAAACTGTTGTGCAACAAATAAATTAAAACCCTCGAATTGCTATACAAAGGTGAGCCAACCATTATCCTCTAAGTCTTTCCGGGCATTGTCGAATAGTAGCAAGGCTTGGCTACAGTTCGGCTCGATTCACACCACCGGTGCCATGGAGACGAGCACACGGTAAGTCCAGGGTTTGGATCATAGCACACATAGGAGCAGAGTACATGAATGGTTACCCGAGCTAACAGAGGTGAAACGGGGATAAGGGATAGGCATAAATGACATCGTGCGAAGGTGGTGGAGCTATTTGCTGGCCATTCATAATAGTTATTGCCAATGGTACAACTATCAGCGGTTATAGTTGTTCAACCCACTATTGTATGGTTTAACAATCATGTCATTTTCCCGACCAATGAAACCAATGGTAAGTGTATTAATCATTTGTGCAAGCAATGGTTATACCATAGTTTTAAAACCAATCATACAAATTGAAATCAATACCAAGTCTTTAACCAATGTGACATGCATTGTATCAATTCATATCAAGAGTTTAAGCAAGGTACCAATGCATTTTGAACTAGGTGTCATATCAAATGAAATATATCAAGGGTTTAACCATAACACCTATATATTTTATGAAACCAATGTGAAAAGTAACATGTAAATCCAACTGCCAATGCATCGCAATTTAATGAAACAAAATTACATAATCAGTCAAAGAATGCCCAATGAGTGCAGATCAAAAGGTCTTGCCAACTGTATAATGATAAGTAAAATGTAAGCTCAATATGCATATAGACAAGAAGGATAACTACAGTTCAATAATGATTTTAATGCGATTTAGAAAGACCAAGTTTTCACGCTTACAGTCGTGAAAACAAAAACGACGGTTAATGTGCAAATGTCGCAAAAATAAAAGTGTCGTTTATTTGAGAATTATGACGAAAAATTGAAGTTTGCAAAACATTGGTGTAGGCATCTTATAAAACAGTAAAAAAAAGTGAATTGGCTGGCAATGATAGGAAAAATTGAATCAAAGGCATGAAAAGTGGATTGAATTTATGTAGAATTTCACTTTTGTCATAAAACATATTGTTGGGAATGCTAAGAAAGTTGTTTATGCATTGAGGAGGAGATGTTTGATTCTACAGAATTTTCAGGTGAAGACCTTGGGGTTTGAACACCTTAAGGATATGTATTGTGATGATCCAGAATTCAAGGAAGCATACAAATCATGTGTAAATCCTATGCTAAGAGATAGGAGCCAGTGGATAGAGTATGTGATTCGAGAGGGATTGTTGTTCAAGGGAAATCCATTGTGCATACCAAAATTCTCAATGAGGGATAACCTTTTGAAGGAAAAACATAGTGGGGGATTGGATGGACATTTTGACCATGATAAGACATTTGCATAGTTGATAAGTTCATATTACTGGCCAGGTATGAAAAAATAAGTGATAATGTTTGTGAACAGATGCATAATCTTCCAACATGCAAAAGGAAAAAGACAGAACATTGGATTGTATCAACCATTTCCAATACCATAGAGGCCTTGGGATGCAATAAGCATGGATTTTTTGTTGGGACGACCAAGAACACAAAGAGGATGTGATTCCATATTTGTGGTGGTGAATAGGTTTTCAATATGGCACACTTTATTCGATGCTAGAAGACCAATGACGCAACACATGTTGCAAATCTATTTTTCAAGGAAGTTGTGAGACTTCACGGACTACCTAGGAGCATTATCTCAGAAAGAGACACAAAATTTGTTGGTCATTTTTGGAGAACATCGTGGAAGAAGTTGAGGACAAATTTTTCCTTTAGCTCATCTTATCACCCTCAAACAGATGGGTAGCAGGGATGATTTTAAGGATGTAAATTTATTCTAAAATGTAGAAACCTTGGCGAATATTACTAATCCTTCATATGCCAACTATAAATGTTTGGCGATATTTTTTTTTAAATATTCAAATTTCTAAGGATTTTATATAGTTTTTACAACATTTTGGTGATTTCTTAGGTAAAATAATTTTATCCTATAGAATTTGGGTGAATAATTTTTAGAATAGAGAATCGTTTTTTGGGAAAAACAATGGAAAATTAGCCCATGAGAAAAATTTGGCCCCTAAAAGCATCCTTGATGGGAAAACTGAGGTGGTAAACATAAGTTTAGGAAACTTATTAAGGATTCTGGTCACTAAGCATCATAATTAGTGGGATCATATTCTTCCACAAGCAAAATTTTCATACAATGACTCACCCAACATGAGCACTGGAAATATCCCATTCCAAATACTATATGGAATGCAACCCAGGGGAGTATTTGAGTTGAGAGACTTGGAACAGAGTGAGATCAGAAGCGCTGGAGCAGAAGATTTTTCTACAGAAATGAAAAAACTCAATAGCCAGATCAGAGGACAATTGCATATCTCTAACCAAGAGTACAAGCACAAAGTTGATCAACATCGCAGAGAAATTCAATTTGAATTAGGAGATCAGGTTTTGGCACATCTTAGGAAAGAAAGGTTCCCTAGGGTAACATATAACAAATTGAAGATGAAGAAGATATGGACATGTAAGATATTAAGGAAGTTTGGTGCAAATTCCTATGAGATTGAGCTTCTAGATGATGTGGGCATATCACCCATATTCAACGTTTCATACATGTACCCTTACAAGGAATATGACTCAGAGGGATCAGAAATTCAAGAGAAGATTCAGTGGGAGAAACAAATGCCTATAGCAGAAAAACAACAGATGGAGAAGATCATTGATCAGAGGATTAGCAAGAAGGCCAGGAGGAAGACCCATATTTACTATATGGTCAAGTGGAAGGGACACCCGATAAAATATGCCAATTGGGAAAATGAAGATGATATCTAGAATCATGGAAAGTCAGTGCAGGAGTTCATGGACATGAGTGCATAAAGTTTTGTCTTGATGCAACCCCCTCTTTCTCTCCTAAGGGTTACACGACCTCCCGGTCAAGGATATTCAACTCTGAGTTGAATTGGCTCTCTGAGACCTTGATGGTCTCACTTACGAACTACCATGGGTCCTTTCGGTCCTCTGTTGTAGGTTCTATGGCACCCGTGACCTCCTTCCTCGCGTGACTAAACTCTCAGGTTTCAGGCACGAGCTCTCTTTTCGTTAGCCCCATGTCGCATGTGACCTCGGGCTACGTCCTTGCGTAAGAGAACAATTGCGGGCATGTCCAAGAGTGGTTTGGGATCAACCACTTTTCTCCCCACAATTTACCTCTAGTTTCCATGTACCTCTTCACCGATACTGTGGAATTGTGGCCCGCCCTTAAAATTTTAACGTTCGATCATTTTCTGGCCCCACAATTGAGCGTGGCCATCGATATTATGATCTTGATGGTTCTTTTGGACTGATGGTTGATATTTTCCTCTTCCAAACCAACGATTTAGATCTAATTCTCCTAAATTGGGTGGTTGATATTTACTTTGGGTCTTTACCTAGAGCCCACAGATTTATGCCACATGTCCTCTTGATCGGATCATTGAAATTTACTTCAGGTATTTACCTGGGATCCACAGATTCACACCATCTGTTCTTCAAATCTTATGGTTCAAATCTACTTCAGACGATATGACACTTGATATTTCCTTCGAACGATCGAATGGTCCCAAATTACTTCGAGACTTCAGAACTTTGGCAAGTTCCCTCTCTTGCATGTGCACAATGATAAGGCTCATGCAACTTGATTTGATTGGATGGTTGTTGGTCCTCGGAATTGGTGATCCAATGAACACTATCTCTCTCCCTCCTGAGCTTCCAAATTCCTCTGACTTAGAATAATTTCTAAGTATCCAAAGGCCTCTCCCTTTGTTCCTCCTACGATTTTGTTTCTTGGACCTTGTCTTCATTTATGGAAAGTGTTATCCCTTATGAGATTTTGTCAATGGACTTTGAATTCACCCTAGCACACACTTGCACTCTGTGTGAAAACTTGCACTGGTTCTCCCTGAGTTTTCAATTTACTCAGTCTTTAAGGGACTCGACCCTTCTGCATCTTTCAAAAGACTTTATGGTGCCCTCCTGGCATAGTATGTGCTAAATCTCTTGAGATTTCGACCTTGAAACAAGTTTTCCTCTACACGCACTCCTTGTTCTTAGTATGCACACTTTGCATACAAAATTTCCACGTTATCTCTTCTGATCTTCGAGTCAAAAAATAATCTCTTACATGCACTCCTTGCATTCAATATACACTCCTTGCATAACTTACAGAAGAGAACAATTGAAACTCATACTAACATCTTACAGTTTCAGATACTCGAACTGAAAACTCATTCATTAATGAAAATAACGATAATAGGGAATATAAACAGTAACAAAACTATGCATTTGGATTAATTTTCCTCTGTTATATTCATTCAAAAGTAAATGGCTACAACTATGATCAAACAACAACTAAAAACTCAAAATTTTCCTACTAACTCACATCAGCCTCATTTGGGTGTACAAAACCTCTATTTATCTCAGAGGGCTCTTAGGGTTTCCCCTGACTACTCGTCTACTAAAAAATGAAAACCTAACTGCTACCTAAGTTTGATTACATTCAAGGCTAGGAGTGAAATTCCCAGATCCCTCCTAATCTACATCTTCCAAGCGCTTGATCTTCTTCCATTTTTCTAATCAGCTCCAAAATATTCACAGTAACTCTTAGCGTTTTAGATTCTGAAATGATCCCCAGGAGCAGAGTTTTCCTGCCATGTGTGCTCGCTAACGATGCTCCTACATCATTGTATAAAATTAAAATCTATCCCAATCACAGTTTGGTTTTGTTTTAAGCTTGCGTAAAAATGAAAACAATCCCGAGCTTAGTCTTTGTTATTTCTCATGCTCTTAAATTAATGAGAATGTAACTGAGTAAACTTTTAGCACTTTTTCAGACTCGTAAAGGTTATACTAAAAAGGAAACCCTATGGAGTATCCTTTAATATCTTTTCAAGCTCTTTAAACACAAAAGATAGTCGAGCGATCTTGTTCTTTTCGTGCTCGTAAAAGTACTTGAAGAAAATGTTTGATGAGCGGTAGATTATCTTTTTTTCAGTCTTCTCATACTAATTTATGAAAAATGAAATTTTGGAGTTTGCTTTAAGTGTTTTTCAGACTCTCTAAACATGAACAACCCTTGATTTTTCTTTCTTTGGACTCATAAAAAAAACATTGAAAGGCCCATATGGGACTAAACCACTCCTTCCTAGGGTTTGTTAAACATGTGCCAAGGGACTCATCCGAAGGATGATCTTACAGTTCAAGCATATGTTATCCTCCTCAATCTTGTGTAAAAATAAAGAGGTACTTGCCAGAAATGGTGGGGGAAAATATTGGGAAAGAAATGTATCTAAACCTGTATTCTATGGAATATTCTCTTTTGAACATGACATCCTTTCACTCCTTTGTGTCTAGGTTGGAAAATTCGCTTGTCTCTTGATCATACTTTGTTAAGAACCAAACATCAATATAGCATAGAAAAACCTCAGGAAAAGTACTCAGCGCCTTGAAAAAGAGATAATTTCAAATAATAAGCCTCTTCTAGGGGGAAACCTCCTTTTACCCCACTTAAATGTTCAAGTACAAGATGATTCAAAATGAAAATGTCTCCTTGGTA
>JZKD02S1300997.1:0-11949 GCA_000966675.3 Picea glauca | reverse complement strand
ATTTCCATATCTTCAACATCATCAATGACAGGGTGGAGATGAAAGATAGCCCCAAAATTAGTCATATGTTCTTCGACACTATCCACATCACTACCATTGAATTTTGGGAGCCAATTTTCATATCTTGTAGGAATTCGTCGGGGGTAACCTGGAATTTCACTCATATCCAAAGGTTTGAAGTTACCCGGGTCCCATTGAGAAGCCATAGTTGGATTTTTCATTAGTGGAGTCACTAGATAAGCCTTCTAGGGATTATCAAAGGGAAAAGAGGGAATCACCCTCAGTGGATTCGCCATGTAAGCTAGTAAAGTAAGAAGGATTTGAAGAAAAAGATTACCGGAAATGTGTCGTTCGAGGAAAATTGACTCGATGTTATCGCACAATATGTACTTGCCCAAACCCCAAGGAAAGTAAGGGATATTGGCATAACAAATAAGATATCCTATCACTGTCACCTTAATAGGAAATCCCCACTTTTTAGGGACATGAAAGGTATACCCTAGGGGAGGCATCCCTGGTAACCTAAAGGGCTTGAAAAGTAGGGTTATGGTCAAGATATATTTCCCCCCTTTCACTGGTTACCAAATTCACTAAGTATGTGTCTAAAAATCGATGTTAATGAATTGCTTGATGTACCTGCCCAGAACAAGACGATATAGTATGCATATACAATAATCCCAAGTACAAATATGATAATAATATCTTATCAAACAATAGAAAATGACAATAAGTTCTAGTTGATATGAAATTTCACCAGTCAATAAGTTTACAACAACAATTGATACAAATGTAACAACTGCAACAAATACTCCTCATAAAAGATTTAAAAGATAATGAAAAGATAAAATTAACTATGTAGAACGATAATAACTTTTCACAAGCAATTTCTGAAGTGATTAACTAACAGTTGATGTCAATTATGTAGAAATTTTTCTCCAATTAGATGGTTGTAGCAGAAATTTATAAAAACAACAAATAAATTAGTGATCTAGGCTAAACTAGGGTTAGAGATAGTTAGTAAATGTTTAGGAGAATAGTGTTTGAGTGTTTGATCAATCCTTCAACACAAGAGAAGTGAGAACTAGTTCTTTTTAGGGCTTATGGAGTCAATTATATCAACACAATAACTTGGAGAAATAACAATGATTATACTTGTCTAAGAGACAAAAAGGCAGAAACTTGAGGAGTAGCACCTTAAGTCCTCAAGCACCAAACTTTTGAGAGAATATTCAACTAGGGTGTAGGCGTTTCTAGGCCCTAGTGATTTCTCCTATCCTTAGAGTCTTGAAATATATTTAATGAAATAATAACTAGACAAAGCTTCTAAAGTGCTAACACTTTAGGTCTCTAGAAGCCTTAATCTAGACAAGATCTTCTTAGGCAAGACTATCAAAACAAAGAGCAAGAAAAAAGCACCTTGTGTTCCTTACTCCTAGAGTTTTCATGCAAGCAATTTCATAATCTTAAATATAAATAAGTAACCATACCATAAACATTTATCATAAAATGAAAACTGCAGATTCACTTACTTCACCAAGAATAATCAAGTACAAAAACCCTAGATTTGCCAAAATTGCACCAAGAAATGATCCAAAATGCATCCAAACAAGTCTCCAACAGAGTGTGCTTGATAATTTCAGCCAATATCCATTAAGAGGGAGAATTTTTTTTTCCTCTCTCTTGTGAGAGGTGAGTTATGATCTAAAAATGAAATCGTCTAGCCATATTTATATGTGAAATCTTGGGTAATTTGCCCAAAAGTTGTGTCGTTTCATAAAACATATCCTACATGTCAATTTGGCTCTTAAAATTTAAAATTAAATTATTTTCACAAAATAAAACCCTAAGAAGGTGACATCATCCTTCCTAGGGTGATGTTAGGCCTTCTCCATGAAGTGTTGAGGTCATCTAGCAAAATGTTGGGCCTAATCCAAAGGCCCTCCTCCATGCCACACATGCCAAAATTTCCGTGTAACCACTCCAAGTGTCAAACCATAGCCCTAGGTGATGTCATGGGCTACTAGGGTGATGTCCAAGGCCTCCAAAGGATAATGTCTAGGTGGGGAAGGGTGACATATTATCATCCGAGCCTACCAGGGTGCCTCCAAAGGCAACAACTTCCTTCTTCAATGTGCAAATCAATCACCCCTGTCATGCCCCAGGCTTGGGGTTTCAGTTTGCATCCATGGGATTTAGGCCCTCATGAAGGTCCTAAAAGGTCATCTCCTCATGAATACATGTCCATTGGGAAAATTCTCACAAATACAACAAGTACGCCCTCTAGGGGTCCATAAGTCACAAGTATCATGGCAAGTAAATTACATCTAATAATCAAAACACCCAGACATGTGGATCAAACCACACTAACCCAAACAAATTCCCAAAGACGTAATACAAATTGCCAAATTTAGGTTTGGAAAGGGTCTCAAGATGTCCTATTGGGTCAATAACCCCTAGGTTTAGGGTGTTTCCTAGGAGGAACCAATCCTAGTCATGTGTGCATGTGATATGATGTGGGGTAAACTCTTAGGAATGAGATTCTTTCCATACAAGGGTTTGTATTGTCTTACCTATGGGTGCCTTTGTAGAGGGTGATCCATCCTTTTTCCATGATGCAATTATTTCCAAGCCCACTTATTACCATTTTCTTAATCCCTTTTATTCTTTTATGTTTCAAGGAACTAGGTGGAGGCCACTGTCTTGGCTTGGTGTCCAAGTATGACCATGTCATTCACAAATACTTTATGGAAATGAGAAGGCTAGCTTGTGATGAGACCCCCTTTCCCTCAATCATGCAACTAAGAGCCACTACCTTGGTTTGGTGACCAAATGATGGTAATGCCATGCCACTAAGCACCCATGAGCATGATAGGCTGGCTCATGATGAGACCTCCTATCCCCAAACTAAGACCCTGACTAATTGTTTTTGTAGGTCCCCTATTTATTGTGGAGAAGCGTTTCACTTCTTTCTCGGGGATCCTTGGAAAAATCATCTCAAAGGTGAATGACATGATTTTTTCTTGTTTACCTATTAATTTTACCCTCTGGGCCTTTAACCCCATCTTCCCATGAGGTAAGATACAATCCCTTCTTGGGTCAATACACCTGAAGATCCCAAAAGGATGGGGAGATGGAGGGAAAGAAGTATGGAAAGTGACAAGTATGGTAGGGAATGGACAACAAATCTTCAAGGAACCACTAAGTATCAACCTATTCCTAAGGGAAACCAACTTACTAGGGCACCATGTCACCCCTCGAGGTTTAAACAAGGAAATGAGAATAAACTCCAAGAAAACGTTTTAAAATCAAGAAAGATTCATTGCAACATATTCAAGTGCTTCAAATATCAGAGTGATACATATAATGATACCTGAACTCATTACCTCATGGAGCAAGACCAACTGTCTTCTAGGACTAGGCCGGTGTGGTAGAATTTGTTGCTGGTGATATGTAGGATGCATAGAAGATGAAAATAGGGGCCCCATGGGGCTATCTTATGTCCATGTGGCTCTCGAAACTCCATGTCTACAACCCATGGGACTTGAAACATGATCTCCTTAGTTAACCCTAGGCTAGGGGGTAACATCTGGCTCCTACTCAGGGACATGTGTTCACCGTATAGCACATGGAACCTCAACATCTCTAGTATGACATGTGCCTGCTAAATATCAATAAAAGATGTAAGTAATATCTAGGGTGGTGATATCACCCTTTGTTCGTATATGGTATAGAACCATTAAAATTCAAAAATTTAATATAACATATATATGAGCATACATATATACAAATGAAATAAAGCACATATGTAAATGCAATTATAACTATACTAGAATGATATGCAATGGTATGTACAATGGATGAAAATGCCTACCTACCTACACTTACCTATTGGTTGAATTCTATGTGTAGTCATATAACCAGTGAAACCATCCTAGCAATATATCATAATACATGCCTCTGTGCTTCATCATATACCAAAACAATGATAGGTTGAGCACGAAAAACAACATGTGTCAGAACATACATCATATCATAAAAAATCATAATATTTAACTCATGGAGGCAGAAGGGAGGGACTAAATCATGTTGAGAGGTGGCACCACAACCTCATCCTATCCATCCCAAAATAACACCAAGAAAATCAAATGAAGGAAAATCCTCATCCTTAGCTACGAGGCTATCTCCAGAAAGTTGAGATGAAGGGATGGGAAGGAACATATGGGAAGCCCTACGTATGCCTATGGAAAAAGGAGGCGCAAGGTGAGGGATGAAACTAAAATTAGAGAAAAAACTTAGCTTCCAACCAAGGGTTATCTAGGTGGATATCGGTGGCCACCCACCTTTTCCAGCTCCCTTAAAACAATTTTCTGGAAATTTTGGCAATTTACTATTTTTAACACTTTTTAACTTCTAGGGCCATTTTGAGGGCCTAAATGAAGGTTTTTCAGGATCGATCTTCCCATTGTTATCCAAAGGCTCTTATTGATCCCCCAAAATGAATCTCCTCGACAATACCTTTCCAATGAGCTATCGTGTGCCCCAAATGAAGATTCTATGCCAAAGTTACGCCCCCAAGAAGTTGACACACCAAACTACCCAAAACGGGGTCCACAAAACTGTTGGATTTTCATCTTCCGGGGTTATGGTTTTGGATTTTCTTTATGATAAAAATTCCTTTGGAGCCTCACTTTAAAATCATATTCTTGCAAATTTGAGTAGTGGACACATCTCTTATCAGAGATAAGCTGCCACCATTCTAGCAAGTATTTCACTCTGTATTTTTACAATCTTTGTACATTTTCGCTCATTAATAGAAAATTGTGTATTACTGTATCTCCGTGTTTATGGTTGCATATCTGATACATTTATTTTATATTATTGGATATTTGAGATATCTCTTGTACATTTCTTTATTATATCTCCGCTCTCATTTCATGCTGAAAATAATCCATATCAGTGGTATCAGAGCAGGATGCTCTTGATCTTTTTTTTTTTTTTTTTCAGTGCATGTCCCCGATGAGGTTCAAGTATAAATAGTTGGGTATCAAGCCTTTCTCTCTTGAATATAATATCTCTTGCAATCCCAATAAACCCTCCATGGAGGAAGAAAAGAAAAATGACGGAGCAGACGATTCTATCAATCTGTTGCTTGAGCAAGCTCTCACACGACAGGGGCACAAAATGATGGAGAATTTTTCCCACATCCTTCAATGCCTGCCGATAGAAAAAAGAACATATTCATCAAAAAACCACTTTGGAATCACCTCTCCTTTCAAGGTACAAGTTAACTTTGATATTCCCGTATTTGAAGGTCAGATAGATGTGGATACCCTAGACAAATGGTTAAATATGATAGAAGGTTATTTCTATGTTCACTATTTTTTCGACAGGGAAAATATCACCTTCGCACTCCTTAAAGCTCTCCCCCATATCAAACATTGGTGGGAAAATTATTGGGAACAAAGTTCCATAGAAGAGTTTGGAATGTATGGGGTCGATCCCACTTGGGATTTCTTTGTGGATGCTGTAAAGGAATAATATTACCCTGTTGGAAACTATGAGGACCAATATATGAGATGGACCAAACTGCGACAAGAGAGGGGCCAAGAATTTATGGACTTCACCAATAAATTCCATACCTTTCACACCAAGATGGGTATCAAAGACTCCGAAGGACATTTGGTTCTGAAATACCGTGGGGCTCTACACAGATACATTCTAACTAAAATAAGATTTTCTGGACATCTCACCACTCCTTGTTGCTTATCGATATGCTGTTAAAATCGAGTAGAAATTTAAGCACTAGAACAAATGTGAGTTCAGGTATGCAAATCCGCAACAACCAAAGTATGATAAATATGGCCCTAACAAACAACCTCCCGAAAACTAGTCTAATCTACATGAAAAGAAGGGTCATGGGAATATGAAGAAGGACACCGGAAAATGGTGTGATTTCCACAAAATCCCTTGGCACAACATCGATGAATGTCGCTCAAAACAATCATTGGTTGCCGAAATTAAAGACAAGAAGTCGAACCCTGATTCATAATCTGATTAAGAAAATACTGAAAAAAGATATATCATTGACACAGACCCCACTGCTATTGTCGCGACCACAACAATTCAACCAGAAGAACCAATAGATCCTGAAGAGGGGGAGTGCCTTTTTCATTCACATATGTGGGTGAAGGGGACCCCGCTGCATTTTATTGTTGATAGCGGAAGCCATAAGAACCTCATCTCAATAGAGGTAATCAAACACTTGGGATTGTCAACAACACCACACCCACAACGATACAACATCGACTGGCTTCACCAAGGACAAGATCTCCATGTCATCCAATAGTGTCGATTATCATATGACATCCAACCCTTCAAGGATGAGGTATTATGTGATGTTTCCCCGCTGGAGATCTCTGATGTTCTCTTGGGCCAACCATATATGTGGAAGCACCATGCTATCTACGAGTCTCGACCTCATAGTGTCATTGTTACTTTGGGGGCTCATCTCTATAGGACACCAAAGGTGTTTTCAACTATTGTCCCACCTAAACAATGCCACAAGGTAGTATCTCATACTACAAAATTTAGCTTCTTCACAATCTGTTCAAAAGGTGGACAAAAGGATACTACAACCACTACACCCTTGGCCCAAGCACCTTCTATCCAACAGAAGCAGGTTGAAAAGACTACAACAAAGCGTAAAGATTCCTTCTACACACAAACATCTCATGTAGCTATACTGGTTAAAAAGGTCCAACCCTTCCAACCACATGCTCATGACAACCTTAAAAAAACTAAGCAACACAACTTCTCCAACAAGGATAACAACTCATCAAGATGAAGATTCAACAAACTCTTTTCCCTCTCCCCTGGGCACTCAATGCAATGGATACCATTGATTCCTAAGGAGGGAGGATTGATCCAGGTGGATATCGGTGGCCACCCACCTTTTCCAATTCACTCAAAACAATTTTCTGGAAAATTTGGCAATTTACTATTTTTAGTAGTTTTTAACTTTCGGGGCCATTTTGAGGGCCTAAATGAAGGTTTTTCAGGATAGAGCTTCTCAATGATATCTAAAGGCTCTGATTGAGCCCCCAAAATTAATCTCCTCGATGATACCTTTCCAACAATCTATCTTGCGGCCAAAACAAATATTGTATGCCAAAGTTATGCCCTCGAGAAGTTGATACACCAAACTACCCAAAACGGGGTCCACAAAACTGTTGGCTTTTCATCTTCCGGGGTTAGGGTTTTGGATTTTCTTTATGATAAAAAGGCCTTTGGATCCTCATTGTAAAATCATCTTCTTTCGAATGTGAGTAGTGGACACATCTCTTCTCAGAGATAAGCTATCACCATTCTAGCAAGTATCTCACTTTGTATTTTTACAGTCTTTGTACATTTTTTCTCATTAATAGAAAATTGTGTATCAATGTATCTCTTTGTTCATGGTTGCATATCTGATACATTTCTGTTATATTATTGGATATCCAATATATCTCTGTACATTTATTTATTATACTTCCGCTCTCATTTTGTGTCAAAAATAATCCAGATCAAAGGGCTTGTTTATTTTGTACATGAAACTAAAAAAACCTACGACTAATCAAAGGTTGCAAATAATTCTGTATGACAGGCGTGTGCTTATCATGAAAGAAACCCACAACCATATCTGTAGTAGAACAAAAATATGATAATAACAAAGGTTGGGAATTATTGTCACAAAATTCTTGCTCTAGGGAGAAAATGCCCTGACCCTCATCAAAGCTAGAGCACAATGATGGTTGAAAATTTTCTTCATAAAATCAATTCAAGTGTTCAAATGAATATTCATCAAAATCCTCAAGGTATGACCGTAAATCATCATGAGAATATTGCGGTAAGTCATAATTAGTTTTTTTCAATATATTTGTGATTGTATCATCTCCTTGTCACCAAATGTTAGAATCAATAGCAATCTCATATGACAGCTGTAAAGGCGAAAATTGAAAGTGTCCTTCCATATCATACATGGTATCTTCATCACGACCAACCAAATCCCATTTACGTCTTCCAACATGTATGAACTCATAAATATTATCAACCATGTCATTACCTTTATCATGGCATGAAGGGTTTAGTACCTCCAAGGATTCCTCTAACACTTCTTCACTCTCCAAATCACAAAATAAAGCATCATCAAAATCTTGGAAAGGGAAACAACTTACTATATTCACTTCTTCTTGTGGAGGAGTGAAAAAGGCTTGGATGAATTCATCAAATGGAAGAGAATATATTAGTATCTCATCCTCATGACTTGCCTCTTCAACCATATCTTCACCTTCATCACAATATGAAGGGTCTGGCTTGTCTAACGATTTCTTCACTTCTTCACTTTCTGAATTATAGAATATGGCATCATCAAAAACCTGAACAGAAAAATGATTGAACTCAATTTCTTCTTCTTGTGCATGAAGAATAATATCTTCGATGGCTTCATCAGAGGGAGGAGCACTCATCAATACTTCATCTTCATGATTGACATCTTCAAGTTCTTTTTCTTCAACCAAGTCCTTGACATCTTTGGTAGAATTGTGAGTAAATCCTTACTCGTACTTATGGGATTGGTAACCTTCATCAAGAGCCCTCTCTTCAACCTGTTATTGGTTTATTATTGGGTCCCACCTTTCTTGGAATTCTCTAATGAAGATCTCAAGGGAAACTATTGTCTCTAGACTAAGAATATCTAGGGTATCCTCAGGGTCATAAACCTTGACTACTGGAGCAAATCAATGTTCTTCCTCAGATGAGGAGATATTGGATTCGATTTTTGTAGCCATGTCATAATATTCTTGGATTGTACTTGGGCCCTTTTTATTGAGGAGGAATCCTAATTTCCCTGATAATGCCCTATTATAGAGGAATATGAGGTATTCCTTTCCTAGTTGAGATCCTTCAGGATTCGTTGTACCAACTTCTCGAATCTAGTATGGAACGCCCTAATGATTTCGCTCTCAGTATTTTTTATTCCATTGAGTTCATTTAACAATAAGTACATACACTCTTTGACACTCCATATTTTAAGGAAGACCTCTTCTAGTTGATCCTTAGATGGTATTTTGGCATCAAGGAGACTATCATACCATACACTAGCATCATCATGAAGAGTGGAAGATAAGAGTTTCATTTCCTGATATTCAACATCATCACTGATATGGTGGAGTTGAAATAAATCCAAAAAATTAATCATTTGTTCTTCGACACTATCCACATCACTACCACTGAATCATGGGAGCCAATTTTCATATCTTGCAGGAATTCATTGGGGGTAACCTAGAATTTCACTCATATCCAAAGGTTTGAAGTTACCCGGTTCCCATTGAGAAGCCATATTTGGATTTTTCATTAGTGGAGTCACCAAATAATCCTTCTAGGGATTATCAAAGGGAAAAGAGGGAATCACCCTTAGTGGAGTCTCCATCTAAGATTGTAAAGTAAGAAGGATTTGAGGAAAAAACTTACTGGAAATGTGTCGTTCGAGGAAAATTGACTCAATTTTCCCTGACAACGACGCCAAAAATGTTATCACACAATCTATACTTTCCCAAATCCCAAGGAAAGTAAGGGATATTGGCATAACAAACAAGATATACTATCACTGCCACCTTAATAGGAAATCCCCACTTTTTAGGGATAGGAAATGTCTACCCCAGGAGAGGCATCCCTAGTAACCTAAAGGGATGGAAAATGAGGGTTATGACCAATACATATCCCCCCCTCTCACTGGTTACCAAATTCACTATGTGTCTAAAAATTGAGGTTAATGAAGTGCTTGATGTACCTACTGAGAACAAGACAATATAGCATGCATATACAATAGTCCCATGTACAAATATGATAATAATACCTTAACAGACAATAGACAATGACAATAAGTGATAGCTAATATGAAATTGCAAAAATCAATAAGTTTACAACAAAAATTGATAAAAATGTAACAACAACAACAAATATTCCTTATAAAAGCTTGAAAAGGCAATGAAAATATAACATTAACTATGTAGAATGATAATAACTTGTCACAAGCAATTTCTGAAGTGATTAAATAACAATTGATTTCAATTAAGCATAACATTTGCTTCAATTAGATGGCTGTAGCAGACATTTATAAAAACAACAAATAAGTTAGTGATGTAGGCTAAACTAGGGTTAGAGATAGTTAATAAACACTTAGGAGAATAATGTTTGAGTGTTTGATCAATCCTTCAACAAGAGGGAAGTGAGAACTAGTGGATTTTAGGGCTTATGGAGTCAATTATATCAACACAATAACTTGGAGAAATAACAATGATTTTACTTGTCTAAGAGACACAAATGTGGAAACTTGAGGAGTAACACCTTAAGTCCTCAAGCAACAATATTTTGAGAGAATATTCAACTAGGGTGTAGGCACTTCTATGCCCTATCAATTTCTCCTATCCTTAGACTCTTGAAACATATTTAATGCAATAAGAACTAGACAAAGCTTCTAAAGTTCAAGCACTTTAGGGCTCTAGAAGCCTTAATCTAGACAAGATCTTCTTAGGCAAGGCTAGAAAAACAAAGAGCAAGAAACAAGCACCTTATGTTTCTTACTCCTAGGGGTTTCAAGCAAGAAATTTCATAATATTAAATATGAACGAGTAAACATACCATAAACATTTATCATAAAATGAAAATTGCATATTTACTTACTTCACCAAGAATAATCAAGCACAAAAACTATAGATTTTCCAAAATTCCATTAAGAAATGATCCAAAATGCATCCAAACAAGTCTCCAAGAGAGTGTGCCTCATAATTTCAGCCAATAACCCTTAATAGGGTGAAAATTTTAGTCCTACGTCTTGTGAGAGGTTAGTTATGATCTAAAACTGAAATTAGCTAGCCATATTTATATGGAAAATCTTGGCTAAGTTTCCCAAAAGTTGTGTCTTTTCACAAAACAAATCCTACATGTCAATTTGGCTCTTAAAATTTAAATTCAATTATTTACAAAAAATAAAACCCTAATAGGGTGACACCATCCTTCCTAGGGTGATGCTAGGTCTTTTCCATGAACTGTTGAGGTCATCTAGCAAAATGTTGGGCCTTCAAAGGTCCTCCTCCATGCCACAGGTGCGAGAATTGCAGTCTAACCCCTCCAAGTGTAAAACCATAGCCCTAGGTGACATCATGGGATATTGGGGTGAGGTCCAAGGCATCCAAAGGCTAACATCCAGCCGGGGAAGGGTGACATATCATCATCCAGACCTACCAGGGTGTCTCCAAAGGAAATGAATTCCTTCTTCAATGTGTAAATTAGTCACCCATGTCATTCCCCAGGCTTGGGGTTTCAATGTCCATCCATGGGATTTAGGCCCTCATGAAGGTTCAAACTGGTCATGTCCTCATGAATACATGTCCACTGGGCAAAGTCCTGCAAATACAATAAGTACGCCCTCCAGGGGTCCATAAGTCACATGTATGATGCCAAGTAAATCACATCTAATAATCAAAGCACTTGTACATGTGCATCAAAGCACCCTAACCCAAAAAAATTCTCAAAGAAATTATACAAATTTCCAAATTTAGGTTTGGAAAGGGTCTCAAGATGTCCTATTGGGTCAATAACCCCTAGGTTTACAGTGTTTCCTATGTGGAACCAATCCTATTCATGTGTGCATAAGATATGATGTGGGGTAAACTCTTGGGCATGAGGTTCATGACATACAAGGGTTTGTATTTTATTACCTATGGGTTCTTTTATAGAGTGTGATCGATCCTTTTTTCATGATGCAAATATTTCCAAGCCCACTTATTTCCATTTTCTTAATCCCTTTTATTCTTTTATGTTTCAAGAAACTAGGTGGAGGACAATGTCCTGGCTTGGTGTCGAGGTATGACAATGTCATTCACAAATACTTTGCAGAAATGAGAAAGATGG
>JZKD02S1300986.1:0-11949 GCA_000966675.3 Picea glauca | reverse complement strand
TTAGTTTGTTTTATTCATTAAATAAAATGAGATTTCATTTACTATTATAACTAGCTATAGAATAGCAAGATTCTGTATCCAGTTAAGAAAATTCGAATTGTCTAAATCAATGACATAAAACATATCTGAGATCTTCCTATTTTCTTTTACTTTTAGGATAATTCAGGAGCCCATGATTTCAAAGATGATATGAGGCACTTTTAAGATCTCCCAGTCATTTCTATGATATATTTTGAATAACAGAAATAGATTGTTATTAGTTTTTGGATATTTAGTAAAATCAGGGTGGTTGCATCACCCTTATTTTTTGAAACAAATTTGATCTCAGGAACAGAAACAATTATGTTTCCTAAGACCTTTATAAACCTTTCATTTTGTAAGCATTGGATCATCTCATCCTGGGGAGAGAGTATGGGCGTTTTATCACAGACTTGAATGGAACACAATGCACATTACAGCTTTAGCTTTTCTGTATGATGTTTTCATTCAAGTTATGTTTATGTTGATTTGATAATAGATGGTGATTGCTTTCATCGTCGTGATTTATTACCAATTGACATGATTCATTTTATATGCTTCCCATATCTTATGTTTTAGATACAATATATACACAGTGATCATCTATCCAATTTAAATTAGGTGATTCATCTCTAATTTCTGTTGAATGTTTGCATGCAAGTTCTTAAAGGAAGATTTATCTCGTCATAATTACTTGTAAATCATTAGATCACTGTAACTGTGTCCCTTTTATGTTCTGTTATCAAAACTCAATCTCCAGCGCATTGTTTCGCTTTTGTTCAGAACAACTTTACGATCCGTTGCAGGTTTACTTCCCGGATAAGGTGGCTAGATATTCTCTATTGAACAGACATTGGATGCGTTTATAGGTTAGTCTGTTATTTTATTTCATTTGTTTTTTTATTTTAGATGTTTGATATATATGGTATGATTTCCATTACCTATCATTTTCTGTTCGATTAAGTAGTTTAATATTTGATTTCATGAATGTATACATCCAAGAAAACAAACCAAAAAATTAAATAGTATTTTCACTTTCTTTATTACTGTTGTTAAAGTAACCAATTTACATTTGATTTTTACGAGTTTAGATTAAAACTCGTGTTTTGTACAGATTCTATATAGAATTATTAAACATATATCAGTTAAATAAATTGTACATATATATATTTAAATGTACATATAGATTTTAGTGATTGTTATTTATTAGGTTATTGTTTTTCCTTTAATTGTTTTTTTCTTTCTTTAGGACTTAGATCGGCCAACAGAGCCGCTAAACCCGTTGGAGTGAATTAATCCAAACGACTTGGGTTAATTAGACAACCCCGGACCAGATTCACTCTTCCATTTGATGAGCGGTCAATTTCGCCCGTCAACAAATGACGCTAGAAGGAGGGCTGACTAACAAGTTGGCCTTGTAGGAGCCTTTATCTTAAATGTATTCAATTTCCCCATGGCTCCCCAAATCACTGTGTTGGAACATGCTTTCAACTTCTCATTACCCAATGTTCCCAACAAGACAGTCTCTCACTTGTCCAAACTCACCTTTGATGGTGGAGGCAATACATCTGCTAAAGACCACCTTAACAAGTTTTGGTGCAAATGCATCAAACATGAAATTTTTGATTTAAGAGTTTTATGCAGATTGTTCGCTTTTACTTTTAAAGGTTGGATTAAACATTGGTTTGAATCCTTTCCTGCATGTCACATTTTTTATTGGTTTCAATTTGTAGACTAATTTCTAGATGCTTTCAAAATTTATGATTACAATCAATTATGTGAAGAATTTCAGACTTCTCTAATCAATGGCGATTCATCTTCGGAAGACTTTTCAACAAGAATCTATCACATCCTCTGTAAATTTAATCTCGATGACATGTCATTTGTATTAAATATCCTCGATGATGCTTGCGTCTGTTCCATCCAATCATATTCAATCGTGAACAAAGAACCAATTTCAAATCCTATCACTCAACTGCAAGAATAAATTTGTTCACAAGATGAGAAGAATCCTTTTGAAAATTTTGAACAAACAAGGGAGGTAGAATCGATTGACCGGGTTCTTATCAACAACCAAACTGGTTTTTCTTCTAAATTATTGTATTCTCAGTCTTCGACCATCATGGAAGAAGATTCGTTTATGGTTCAAGGTGAGTATCCTCATTCTTGTAACTCATGCTCTAATCAATATTTAAACTCAGTCATTCAAGAACACTTAAGCGATGAAAATCGTCTTAAACATTCTAACACTCCTATGAAACTGATTAGAGAAGAAGATATGCAATTAGAAAAAGAAACTTTAAACCTTCATCCTCAAAATATACTTTATCCACAGGAAAGGCTACACGTTTGTCACATAAGTTTTGAATTATCCATCATACATAAGGCAAATCTAGATGATCATATTATGTTGAGGAATTCATCACCAAAACAAAGTGAGAGTTTTAAAAGTGAAGAGAAATGTCTTGAGAATACCATTGTTAAATATCATAGCTCAAGAGATTCTTTTCATGTGATTATTTTTTATTCCTTTTATTCCTTATATCTTGATCTCTTCTTAGATTCTGTCAGACTTAATACCTTACCTACAACATCCTACTCTTTTCTGCCGCAATCATATCCTTTTGATATGCCAAGATTTGATGAAGTTAATTCCAAACATAACATTGATAAAGTCAGTTTTGACTCTCTTTCACTTTCATCACTCACATGGGAAAAGGACATGTTGCGATATGATTTTACACAGTTTATTGTTGAAAAATACAATGCACTCTATCTTATGGAGATCAAACATTCTACGTTGCATATTCGTTCTTTGATTAGCTCGAATTTTAATGTTTGTGCTTCACATTTTGAAATGATCAATCTCATCAAAGGTAGCATTCAAACCAATGATCTAATTGATGTCATGAATCCTCCTATGATGAGTTCCCATTGATATATTCATTTCATCAAAGTGATGGTTTGCATCCTCATTTTTGTGACAGGATCTTAGGATGGCTTGAATATTCATATATATAAAAAAATTCATAATAAAGATAAAGTTATGCTTGCTTTCTTTTTACCTAAGTATCTTGGAAGTAGGTGTGACATATTTCTTTTAGATCCTCCATGTGAAGAAATTAATGAACACTTAGAGAATTGTCAGGAGGATGGGGCATTTCATCCTTGGCTGATGGTTATTTCATTTCCTCGTAATATTGAGAAGTTTTTCAAACTTACTTACACTTGCCCATGCCATTATGACCCTTATCACGACAAAATTGCACAATGGATGGAGGATTCATACATCAAGAATTTTCGAGGGAATGGTAAGATCATGCTTACTTTGTTTCTAAATAATGATTATGAAGGTAAGTGTGATATATTTATGTCATTTTTTGATATATTACCATTCTTGTTAGTAATGTTTGATTTTGTTTCCATTGCAGGATTGGAGTTACTCCGATGGCTACATTGGAAACATGACTTCACGTAGTACTCTGATTTGTTTAGTAGTTAGGGTAGGTTTAGGAATAGGTTTTCTTTCAGTTTTGTTTATCACTATTTCTCTTTGTAATAATGTAGTCATGAACGCAAGTGGGCGCACCACGAGAACCATAACATGATTATTGTCAGGGAAGTCAACGTAATCATTTTCTCTCTGCTTTTCGTTGAATATTTCTTTTCAAAGTTGCAGTATTATTATGAAAATTTTAAATGGAAAGTAAATAGATAAATAAATTTGAATCATAAATTCAACCCTAACCCAAGGTACCACGAGTAGGACTGCTTTCACATCAAACAAGATTTTTCTATTTTCTTTCAGTCTCCCAAGGGATTTTTTGCATGATGTTTTCAGATACACCTTCTGTACATATTTTTCTGTTTGGATTTTTTTTTTCTTTCCAATTTTTCTTTGTTGTTTTGTTTTGTTTTTATTTTAGTTCATCGGTCCTTTTGAGTCAAACATCCCTGTATTACATTCTAGCACAGACAAAGAGAAACAGAATGCTTCATCTCGAAAATAGTTGTCAAAGGCTGTTGGAACATCTATTGTTGTCCTTCTCTGAAATTGTAGGCTGGTTGAAGGTGTCTTTTGTCTGAAAGTCGATTACTTGGTTTCAATCTACACTTGAAAGTATTCATGAATATCTTTAAAAATTCTTTTTGCGTTGTCCCTGCTCTTTAAGAAAGCAACTCAACGATGCCTCCCTGTCCTTGAAGATTGGTTCTATTAATGAACTATTTTTCAGATCTTGATGAAGGTTTGCTAGAAAAATTTAAAGGCCAGTGGAAATATTAAGTTGTGTTAAGAAACTAAAATTTTCAGCGTCACCCCGCTCTATTGAATATCTTTAAAACTATATCAGAATGTGAATAAATTCTCAGAGAGCTGTGGGAAGTGCTTGTAAACCCGTTGGGACACTTAACAGGTCTGCTGGCAGCGGGTAAATGCATGCATGACGCCAAGATAACTTTGTCGGGGTACTGAACAGGCCTGCTGGCAGTGAAGCAATGTCAAGTAAAAGAAAATCCTCAGGTATAAACCTTGTGTTGGCCATAATCATCCTTCGTTCTAATTCAAAATTTCTTGGGCAGGATACAGACGTCAGAGTGGGTTAATTGACATCCCTATCAAGGCTATGGACGCTTGCTGGCAGCAGTGGCCCTGTCAATAGTATTGGAGATTTTAACTTAACATTGTGGCTTTCTTTTGTTAGGTTTGTCACCAGGTTTCATTCTTTTAAACGAAAGCTATCTGAAGCTAGGCTGCGTCTTCTTTTTTTTAAAGATGTTCAAATAACCTTGCAATATTTGAACACATATCACTACACATATTCTAGGTGGAGACTATTGGTTTCCCACCTAATCCAACTGGCTTATTTTAGGATTTTTCATGTCATCACGTCTTTATGTACTTCTAGGGCCATTTTGGGGCCTTAAACAATGTTTTTTTTGTGTGCCACAGTCAAACTATAGACTGAGTCAGAGTTTTATGAAATAATGTGTATTTCTCAAAAATACCTTTCCAACGGGCTATCACGTGCCTAAACAGAGATCGTATGAAAACGTTACGACCCCAGGATGTTAATTTACTAATTTACCCAAACACAACCCACATGACTTTTGGCGTTTCATCTCCTAGGGTTAGGTTTTTGGATGTCTAGGGTTTTGGCATTCATGTTTATCATAAAAAGGCCTTCAGATCCTTATTGTAATCATCTTCTTGACAATTAGCGGAGCCACCACATCTCTTGTCAGAGATAAATATTCCACCATTATAGTGAGTCTTGAACTCAGTATTTTTACAGTCTCTTTACAATTCTTTCATTAATAGAAATCAAGTATTGTTGTATTTCTCTATTTCTGGAAATTTTCATGAGTATTTCATTGTAATATCTCTACTTTCATTTTACTCCGAAAATAATCTGGATCAACCAGTCAAATCCATCTGCAATATGCCACCCAATATTGTATCAAATTTCCTAGACAAGAGAATTCCACGCACATTGGGCTCATCTACAACCACAATGTCCATCAGGAGAAATATCTTAGGATATTGAGCAATATGGACCTTCACATTCTCTACTACACTATAAGTGGGAATGGCCCTAGACTCAATTCTGCACACATTCATGTAAGGTCGTGTGGTTTCCTAACCTAACCACTTCATTACCTTCAAAGTCATCATATTTTCATCTGCACCTGAGTCAATAATACAATTATTCAAGAGCTTACCATTTACCTGTAATGACATGAATAATGGTGGGTGCTCATCACACTGCAGTCTTGTTGGCAACTCAATATATTTTTAATTTTTTATGTTTATTAAACGATCTATATAGCTGCCTAACTAGGGTCATGAATTTTTATCACTCTTCATGAGAATTTTCCGAAACGATAGTTGTAAATCGTCGCTTCAACCTATTGTCTTTTCAAACTTTGTTTTCATGATTGCAAGCATGAAAACTTGTGACTGGGATTGCCATTATGTTTTTAAAATTTCATTAAAGACAAATTGCTCATATGGTTGATTACAAAATTTTGATTTCTTGCTATGAAGATGTTTCTCTCCTTGTTTGTGATCCTTTCAATTCTAAGCATGCCTAAGACATTGATGGTTGTATGAAGAAAATACCCCCACCATTTGATATTCTATTTTTTGTATTGATTTTGGTTTGATTTTTGATCATATTTCTTTCATGAAACTTTTGACTATTCGATTTTTGTAAACTTACCCAACTTTGCAATCAAACCATGATGCATGCACTTATGTTGTTTTGAGTACTTTGGTCCTATATTGTACTCAATACCAAGGTGGAATACGATGTACATGATTTCCTTTACTCCTTAGCATGGTCTCAGGTTTCACAAAACTCTTCACACGTGTTTTGATTAAACACCTTGCCCATCGTTTGAATCATTACAGCATGTATTGTTAGTCTCAGGGCTATGGCTCTGTTTCATTTTTACAAACCCTACTTGTATGTTTTGATTTGATTACCCTCCCATCTAGTATGGCCCCTCTAGTAAGGTTTGAACCAAATGGTATCCAAACCCTGCTCTCATAGGATGATGCTAGGGAGGATTTGGAAAGAAATGGCTGGCATGTTTTCATCAGGAAGTTTCAAGGTTTTTAATTTACAGGTTGCGCAAGAATTTGCGTTCTCCTTTGATGGTTATAGGGATAAGGTAGGTGATTTGCAACTGGAGGTTACCGAGGATTTCTTGAGTCAAGCTACAGGACTCCCTGTAAGCCTTGAAGTTTTACACTTTTGTTAGCAGAGTTTAATATCGTTTTTTTTTTTTGCCTACTGGAGACACAATTTTGTGGGAGAGATTCTGAGCAAACATCTATGAATTAGAAAAAACCCTTTAAAACCCAAAACTGAAATGAGCCATTTTATCTTCATCATGGGAAGTTTCTCCAAAAAATGGACCATTACAGAGATATGCCTCAACCTTTGGAGGTAAATTTCTCAGCATTTTTGTGTCGGGGAAGATGAGCGTTTTTTTTTTATTCTGTTACAGATATTGCTACAGTTCCCTTCCCACTTGCTTAGGAATGTGCCTTAACCTCCTAACAGTGAACCCTTGATCGATCCAAAGGTCATTCAACAGGCTAGTCAACCGGTTACACATTCAAAGGACTGTGTTAAAATTGCAAGGAACCTACAGGAAAGAGATTTAAGAGTAATATTGATACCAATTTAAAAAAAAAAAAGAGTTGGTAGGATTGAATCTATCATCCAAGGGAAGGATAAGCATTTGAAAACCATAGGTCATGTGATTTTTAAAAACATAGAGGCAGCTACATCCATCGTTAACTCCAAAGTTTCATGATACGGTTTGATTTCATGATTAGAGGTATGATTTTTTTTTTTTTAATTTAATAGCATGATTGTGTCATTCTTAAGTTAGATTATTTGGTTTGTTGGATAAGCTATTTTTCATTATTAAATTAGTTTGTTTTATTCATTAAATAAAATGAGATTTCATTTACTATTATAACTAGCTATAGAATAGCAAGATTCTGTATCCAGTTAAGAAAATTCGAATTGTCTAAATCAATGACAGAAAACATATCTGAGATCTTCCTATTTTCTTTTACTTTCAGGATAATTCAGGAGCCCATGATTTCAAAGATGATATGAGGCACTTTTAATATCTCCCAGTCATTTCGATGATATATTTTGAATAACAGAAATAGATTGTTGTTAGTTTTTGGATATTTAGTAAAATTAGGGTGGTTGCATCCCCCTTATTTTTTGAAACAAATTTGATCTCAAGAACAGAAAAAATTATGTTTCCTGAGACGTTTATAAACCTTTCATTTTGTAAGCATTGGATCATCTCAGCCTAGGGCAAGAGTATGGGCATTTTATCACAGACTTGAATGGAACACAATGCACATTACAGCTTTAACTTTTATTTATGATGTTTTCATTCAAGTTATGTTTATGTTGATTTGATAATAGATGGTGATTGCTTTCATCCTCGTGATTTATTACCAGTTGACATGATTCATTTTATATGCTTCCCATATCTTATGTTTTAGATACAATATATACACAGTGATCATCTATCCAATTTAAATTAGGAGATTCATCTCTAATTTATGTTGAATGTTTGCATGCAATTTCTTACAGGAAGATTATCTCGTCGTAATTACTTGTAAATCATTAGATCATTGTAACTGTGTCCCTTTTATGTTCTGTTATCAAAACTCAATCTCTAGCGCATTGTTTCGCTTTTGTTCGGAACAACCTTATGATCCGTTGCAGGTTTACTTCCTAGATAAGGTGGTTGGATATTCTCTATTGAAAAAACATTGGATGCGTTTATAGGTTAGTCTGTTATTTTATTTCGTTTGTTTGTTTATTTTAGAAGTTTTATATATATGGTATGATTTCCATTACCTATCATTTTCTGTTTGATTAAGTATTTTAATATTTGATTTCATGAATGTATACATCCAAGAAAACAAACCAAAAAATTAAATAGTATTTTCACTTTCTTTATTATTGTTGTTAAAGTAACCAATTTACATTTGATTTTTATGAGTTTAGATTAAAACTCATGTTTTGTACAGATTGTATATAGAATTATTAAACATATACCAGTTAAATAAATTGTACATATATATATTTAAATGTACATATAGATTTTAGTGATTGTTATTTATTAGGTTATTGTTTTTCCTTTAGTTATTTTTCTCTTTCTTTAGGACTTAGATCGGCCAACAGAGCCGCTAAACTCGTCGGAGTGAATTAATCCAAATGGCTTGGGTTAATTAGACAACCCCAGATAGGATTCACTCTTCCACTTGACGAGCGGTCAATTTCTCCCGTCAAAAAGTCTAAAATTATTAGTTTGCAACATTATAGGAGGGTCCACAAGTTCACTTGGTACCTTGAAGAATATTTTGAACCTACTTCTCATCAAATAAATCTTAATGATCTCCTTTAGAGGCACAGTTACATTGATATTTTCCAAGACACTATCTAAATCAATGTTCAAGTCAATATAGTTTTTCCTTGGCAAAGTAGGGTTATAAATAATCCTACTTACTTGTGGTGGAGGAATATTTTGTTGAGGAAGCTTAGGATCGATGGGAGGGACTAGATTTACTCTCTTTTGTCTTGTGTACACTTGTAATTCATTTTTCTTGCATGTCTCCCTTGTCTCCTCATCTAGGTTGTTTATAAATTCCATCCTAGCCCTTCTATATTCTTCTTTCTTTCCTTCCTCATGTTGTTCAAGTGTAACTTTTGGGTATTCTTCAGGGGACACAATAAAGCTATGGTTCATGACACTAAAAGTATTCATTTTATCAAGTTCCCCATTGTTCAATGGGAATTCATGTTCCCAATGTGCATCCCTACATGGTAGACACAAAGGAGCCTCGTATACAACATTTGAAGGTGCAAGAGTGTTGGGAACCTTTTTCTCATTATGTGGTTTCCATCCTTGTGCGGGATTTTGAGCTTGCCCCTTGAAATGACTATTAGGGGCTTGTTGTTTCTCCCTTTCCAAATTAGTGATTTTGTTCATCATCAAGCTCTGATTTCTTTCTATATCATTCACGATCTCTTCAATTTGTTCCAAGTCACCACTAATATATTGAGTATTTTCAACGTTGTTCACTACCTTGGGTTTGGTATTTGTTCTATCTCTTGGGCCATAGAAAAATTATACCTTTCATGATGAGATAATAGCCTCAATATTTGCAGCCATTTCCTAGGATTATTGAATGGTATATGGACATTTGTTCCTGATAAATAATCCAAAGTGCCCTAGATAAGCCTTAATATAGAGGAAGAGAAGGTAATATCCTCCAACGTGATGAATTTTAGGTATTTGTTGGAGAAAGTTTTCAAATTTGGCATGAAACTCTTTAACGGTCTCTTTTTTAGACTCTCTGATCTCAGTAAGTCATGTCAACAACATGTTTGTATCTTCTTTGACACTCCAAATCTTGAGGAATGTCTCTTCTATTTGATCCATGGTCTTGATGCTCTTATAAGAGAGACTATCATACCATCTTCTAGAAGTGTAATGAAGAGTGGCAGAGAAGACCTTCATCACCAAATATTCAACATCATCATTTACTGTATTAAGTTGAAAGAAGGCCAATAAATTAATCATATGCTCTTCATCATTGGTCACATCATTACTAGAGAAATTAGGAAACCATTTCTCATATTTGGGAGGAATTTGTGAGGGGTAGCCTGGGATAGATGACATGTCCAAAGGCTTGAAGAGTTTGGATGCCTATTACTTTTGATCCATTATATTCAAAGGAAGTTTTCCATAAAAAATGGATTTCACCACAAGTGAGTTATGGGGAACCCTTCTCTTATAGTTCTTAGGAGGGTTAGGGTACCTCCTTGGAGTTTTTGGAGTCATCATATGATCGACCTTATATCATCAAAGGAAGGTGAGGGAATCACCCTAAGTGGAATCACCAGGTAAGATTATAATATAATGGATTTAGGAGAAGCTTACCAAAATATATTTCATTGAGGAGAATGACTCAATCCTCCCCAAAAATGGCACAAAAATGTTATCAAAGGATTTGTAGTTGTGAAAATCCCAAGACAAGATCACCAAATCTTGTGTAACTACAGGATATCCTACCACTATCACCTTAGTAAGAAATTGATCTAGATTTTATGAGTAGAACGAAATGAATACAGATTATTAATAGGTGCTTAACACAAAATAACAGAGATACAGTAAAACTGGTTTTCTATTCAATAATGAAATAAGCTGAAACTGTAAAATGTAGCGGAAACAAGCTTGCTAGAATGGTGGCGGCTTATCTCTGAGAAGAGATGTGACGACAACGTGCATTCGCAAAAAAATAGGTTAGAATGAGGCTCTAAAGGCCTTTTTACAATAAGAAAGAATGCCAAAAAACCTATACATCCAAAAACCTAACCCTAGGAGATGAAACACCAAAAGTCATGTGGGCCATGTTTGGGTAAGTTAGTACATCAACTTCCCGGGATTGTAACTTTTGCATACGATCTCCGTTTTAGGCGTGTGATAGCCTGTTGGAAAGGTATCATTGAGGATATTTATTTTGGGGGCTCAATCATGCCTTAGACTATCATTGAGGAGATCAATACCAAAAAACCTTCATTTAAGCCCTCAAAATGGCCCCAAAAGTAAAAACTGCTAAAAATAGTAAATTGCCAAAAATGTCAAAAAATTGTTTTGAGACAGTTGGAAAAGGTGGGTGGCCACCGATATCCATATGGATCAATCCTCCCTCCTTAGGAATCAATGGTCTCCATTGAGTTGAGGTCCCCCATTAGATGAGGAAATTTCTGTTGAATTTGGCCCCGGGTGAGCCACTTGCCTTGGTGCAGGAGCTGCCTTGCTTTGACGACTTGATAAAGTTGGATCCTTTGTTGTTGAGTGCCCTTGATCTGTCTATCCACAATCTGATCATTGGATTCCTCTTGTATGCACTTGGGGTTGAGCTCTGTTGGTGTAACATGTTCTGCTACTTCTGAGGTGTCCAATAATGGTGGGAAATAAGGGCGAAGGAGATCCATGTTGAACACTGGGTGCAGGCCAAGGAAAGGAGGAATGTTGAGCTCAAAAGAATTATCCCCCATGGCCTTGATGATAGTGTAAGGTCCATAACGAAGTGGGCAAAGCTTCCGATGGGGTCCCATAAGGCATTCTTTCTGCAAGTGCAACCAAACTTTGTCACCCACCTGAAACTTATGTGGCACTTGGTGTTGATCATGGCACTATTTGTACTTGTCATTGGACTTATGTAGGATATCCTAAACCTGTTGGTGGATGTGTTGGATCCGCTCAATGAACCAGGTGGCTTTGTCAACTTCAGTTGGAGTAGGATATGAGTCAGTTGAGGTGACCGCAAGGGGAAGTGCAACATCTATGGGACCCAATGGTTGGAATCCCAACCCC
>JZKD02S1300975.1:0-11949 GCA_000966675.3 Picea glauca | reverse complement strand
GCACCAGCAACAATCGGAAGTAAGGATGCAAAGGATCGAAGTTGCACATTGGAAGCATAGAGTTTCCAAAGCTAGGAACCTAACTTTGAATGAGCCAAATTTTGATCATAGGACTAAGGGACACGCCATGAATCTAAGAGATGGATGGAGTTATAATGAATAACGCCTAGTTTTGTTGTTTCACATATATTTGTGCACTTGTGATTAATATCAAAGTGTGATTGAAAATTTATACTAATCCAATGCATATTGGAGAGCTCAAACAGAACCTGATTCATTGAGGTTCATAACCATCACCTTCACATGGTATCAAAGTAGAACTAACCATTATGAGACACTAGCAAGATTTGAGCCATAGTTGCAATTTTTCAGCTATATATAGCTTAATATGTGGTATCCTAGTTCCCTTTCTCAATTCTTGTTTACAAAGGTATACTTTATCACTTAATGCATGCTAGACACAGTGTATCATTAATTCTTTGTGAAAAGTATGGTAAGAAATAAATAAAATTAGTGTCCTAATACTAACACACTATGTTGACTTATCTATATATCTATAGATCCTACAGATAATTCTTTTTATAGCTACAATCACATATATATGCAACCCTTGATAGCCAAAGCTATTGTCAAATTTGGTTTCACTATTTGAGAAAATGACATAAAAACCCCACCACCATAACCACACGCACCCAAGCCCAAAAAAAGTGTTAGCCATTGTCTAGACTCTGAAATTACAAAATTTGCGATTACATGACAAACAAGCAACTGATTTCAAAAGGTCTAACGGGCCTAAAACTTGTTATGCATCATATATGATGTTGAGTATAGTTATACATTGATGCTTGAATAATGCAGTTATTCTACCGTTCAAGGCATTTACAGACAAGAAATAATATCAAGCAATAGAAGTTCTAGACACTCTACTTACATTAGCACCAAGACGAACAAGAAGAAAATAGAAAGTCCTTGTTTATCTGCATGTCATCTAAAATATCCCCTCCCTCCATACCATCATACATGAAGGTGAATCCTTGCAGAAAGCATTGCCTTACTATTTCCTGTGGACCATGCTAGTTGGTTTCCACAGAAGAGCAGAGCACCATGCCACTTTAACATCTTGGAGCTATAGTTTTTAGATCAAATACCTTGGCTAGCATACAGATTAGCCTGTGCCTATGTTACCAGAAACAGGAAACAGAGAACGAAATGGGAAAGGGGGTCTAACTGAGAAATGGGGGGCCTAAATTTTCTGGGGTGAGAAACATTTAATGTTTTGGCCTCCTAAGGCATAGGTTACCCAAGGGATTAGTCCAGTGGGTCATCTCAATTGGGTCGAACACACTGTTTCAAGGTGGAGTTCGCTGTGAGGTCCCTGGTTCTAGTCTGGCTGGGTTTTGAGTCCGGCCGAGTCCAGCAGGTTTACCAGCTGCTAATGTGGCAGGCAGTTGAGCCACCCTCCATCCAAATATTCCAGAGAAGGGGGGGATCCCGCAAGGTTTTCCTTGGGAAAAAAAATGGCCCAAGGTATGATACATATGCTAGAATAATTTAATTTGAACTATCATCATACAAAAAAATTACAAATTTTTCAAATTTCTATAAAGATATATCATATTCATGAAAGAAAGTTGGAAATAATTTAGGGTTTCAGACTAAACCTTCTCACCAAACAGGTTGTCCATGGGTTGCAGACATTTATTATGTTGCAGAGACCAAAAACAGCTGCCAACAGGGCCAAAACGGCCCCCAAAACAGGAAATGTGTTTAATATCGATCAGAATGGGACAGCCCTGCCCAAAAAAGCCATTTCTGTTTTTGTCACATTTCTGGGCTGTTTCCCCCAGAAATGGAGCACGGCTGTCTTGTTTGTGCCTCTAGTCCATCTTCAGTGCCTCTGAGAAGAAAAACCAGAAAATTGCTCTTTTCTATTGTCAAAAGTCCAAACTTGAAATCTCAAATAACCGTCTAACTTGCCTTCTCCGAAAACAAAACAGTCTGATAGGAGGACTTCCTGATTGCAACCACTCACCACAATACAATTGCCATAACTGATTCTGTTCATACATCCGCTTTCCAGCATCAAGGCAGCAAGATCACCTTTGGCTTACAATGTTTGCTAGCCACCTAGTTATATGCAGCAGTCTTTTTTTATTATGAAAACTAATATTGGCAAGCATATCAACACAAGGCATAAAAACAATTCATGAGCATTGCCTTACATAAATTCAGCAGAACAAAATATAGTCTTGTTTGTAGGCACTCTTTATTAGCACATAAACCCGTATTTACAAAGTAACAATGACCATATCTGAATGTTAAATGACATTCTATAATATATTACATGAAGGTAACTTCTTGTAATCTCAATGCCCTCCTGTATATTTAAACATCCAAGCTGTAATCAGTTTACAGTAACTCTTTATGCTCCCCACCACAATCTGTTATATTTTGACATCTTATACCAGTCTAGTAATATGTAGAACTAGAGTCTATGAATTTGGCAATTTGCACTCCAACTGAAAATCGAAATAAATTAGTGTTATCATTATTAGATAAGATAACACTTGAATTAGTGCAACTCCGATGCAGAGGGACAACCAACAAATAATAATAAACGTAAGTGACAAATTACAGCAGGCTTTCAAAACCAGGAGATACCCCATGTGCCAAACCTTGGTCTGAAGTACCGCCTGTAGTAATGGAGCACAGATTTGATGAACTCGGTATAATAAAATCTCCAAGGTCTTCATCTTCAACAAAGAACAATCCATGTAGACGCTTTGGTTCAGTAAAATGCATGTAGGTTTCAGATTCAGGGTTTTTCAGGAAACAAACAGTTTCTCTACTTTGCTCAGGAGTATGACTGCACAAAAGAGATTCCAAAGACATGTTCATTTGAAAAGTATCAGAAGATCTAAATGATACATCTAATAGAGAGGATGAATCCATATGAAATTTTATTGGAGCATGCTCATCCTGATCTTCTGTGAAATTATTTGATTCAACGGTGATATCACCTTGCCTTTCCATCTTCACACCATTAAGCATATCCTCGAGTCCTGATAATTCACTTTCAGACTTTTCAGAGAAAGGACTAAATGAAGAACTTTTGTCTGCAACCAGATCTTGCTCCTTATCAATTATAAGTTTAGTAGGCTTTGTGCACATTTTTGAAGATACAAGCTCTTTGGAACCTTCTAGTGGTTGAAGCTGCTCTTGGAAATCATGTAGTATATGTGTTTCTTGTTCATGTCTGCTCCTATTTGGGATAACATTAACTGTGTGGGAAACATTTATCCCCAGCATCTTTTCACTATTTTGTAGTTCACATTCAGTTTTATTTTCCAACGACATGACTTCACCGTCATGGTTCATCACCAATACAGTACCTGGCTTATAGGACAATTTAGTAGTGATGGCAACACCATCCTGAGGATCGGTAATCTTGCTCCCTTTATATACAATAGGCCTGGCATCTTGACTGCCTTGGGAAGATGTGTATGCAACTGAGCCCATATTCTCCTGACTTATGTATCGTACTCCCTCAAAAGTATTAAAAACTGCATCATCATGATAACAAAATCCCTCGTTATCTGTATTATCTACTTCTGATGAGCCACAATGTGTTCCTGTGCACATGCCTGTTTTTCCCAAGTGAGAAAGACTGTCATGGTAACAAACTTCCTTGCCATCTGTATTTTCTCTTTGTAATGAAACTGGAGGTGCTTCTGTGAAGGTGTCCATTGTTTCTACTTGAATTGGAGCAACAGAAGCTGAAAATGCAGAAAGTGCTGAAGCTAAAGCTTCCTCTAAAGATAGTCCTGGATTTTGAGGATTCAGATGCTGATAAATAAACTTGCTTGAAACCTCTGAACCAGAAAGTGCCCCTTCTATTGAACATTGTACACTCTGGGAATCCTTATCTATGAAATGTTCTTCCCTTGGATAACCATGCTGGTCCAAACTACTGGATACTGACTCGTTGAGGACAATGTTTGGCGACATGTGAAAACCAGCTTTTGATGGCTCCTCGTGACAAGGTAATGGATGCATATTCTCTGAATCCAAATTCACAGAATTACCCAGACATGAGGCATCTGATGGTAATATCACAGAAGAGCTTGAAGTATCACCTAAAAGAGAACACTCAGTGAATGTCACTGGAGATGCCCTTGGCATAGAAATTGATGACAGAACCTCAGCACATGATGGACTTGGTGTATTTGCTGCAGCCTTGTGCTTCAAATTGTTGTCACTTAACATTTCTGGGCAAGAAACTGCAGAATTCAATAATGAGTTTGATGACAAACATGAGCCTGAATGAACAGTCACACCCTCCATTTTTGTCATCAGCGATTGGTTCGGCAGCATTTGATATGACTCAACAAGTTGAATCCTCCTTTCCATGTTACTCATGGACCTGTGCATATATTCCTCAATCCGCATACACAAAGCTTCTAATCTGTCTATACGTTTGCAGACATATTCAAACATGTTTTCTTCACTGGGTTTCTCACTCAAGCATTCATCTACCTTATTATTCTGTAATTCCTCAGGACTGCATTGCTCATAAGATTCTTCAATGTATAGCTCACCCATTCTGTCTGGCAACTTTTCAGTGATCTCAGTCATTTTTGCTATATATGAAGTTTCACCTTCTGATTCATTCTGCCTGTTGTTTCTACCAGATACATTGTTTGTAGTTTCTCCAGAAGGAGGTGTACTTTGCACGGTAGTCTTGAAATTATTCTTTTCTATTTCAATATTTTTTCCAACTTCATCCAGACGAGAATGTGGGCTGGACACAGAATGAGGAAGTGTCTCCTGATGCAATAATGGTTCATCTGAAACTTTTTTTCCTGGCACCATGCCAGAAGATATATTTCCTCCCATGGAAGTTGCCACATCTGTCATTGATGGTGGGTAACTGGATATAGACGATTCTGGGTTGGAATACCCCAGTTTGAGCATGCTCATATCTCTCTCAAAATTGTGGGAATTAAAAGATAAGCCATGTTGTCTTTGACTCAATCCACCCCTTGACATCTGGATCATACCTGGAATAAGCATTGCCAGTAAAGAACCCCCAAATGGACTACCCTGAAGATTAGAGCTGCTAAAACTAATAGATTCAGTACCAGCTGTAATGGCTGAATCTGGTAGGCCATAAACACAAATTTGATCAATCTCAACAGAAGACTTATCTTGCAGTGATAGCAGTCGAATAGTTAGGGACACACAAGGCTTGGCATCTACTAACTTAACAGTTGCCTCATAAAATTTCTTCTGCGCAAAATTGCTTCCGGACATAGTTACTGAACTCTTATCTGTTCTAACTTTTGTGTCCACGTTTTTTTCTACTAAATGTTTATTAGATGCCCCTAAAGTTACCAAATTCTCTTCTGTAAGATTCTGATCAAAAGGTGCATCCTCAGTAATTAAGGGTTTATGTTTTTCTGGGTCTACAGAATCCTGGTTTGAAACTTTCCTAGCTTCATTTTTGATTGACTTTCCTGATTCCTGGATTGCTTTATTGCAAAAGGATTGAAGCTGAGATGTTCCTCCAGGTTCACCCAAAGAATTCATTTCAAACGAGCCTGAAAGTTTAACTTCAATCCAGCTATCTTCATCACTATAATGAGACTCAGTTTTTGTGTTTTCCTCCGACACCTTAATGCTATCCTCTTCCAGCAAACTTTGGAGTATTTGGCTCTTACCTCCATCAAGAATATCTGATGAATTCAGATCATTAGACGACTCTATATCATATTTGTCCACCTTCAAAAATTGCTGGGTTCCAATTTCAATTGGTAAACTCGACAGACTCTCGAGAGGCTTATGAATGGAATCATCCCTGCTGAGTGAAGAACTATCATCCTTACTAATGCTTTCTCTGACAGAGTTGGCATCATCATTCTGCATGGTAAGCTCACCACGAACTGTGGAGACATATTCATTGTCAACAGACAGCTCTGACTTGCTGTAAAATTCAAGCATTCGAGAAGTACTCCGGATATAGACACTGTGAACCTCGCATAGTTTCCCTTCAAACTTGACTGCATTGCCAAAAGCATGAATTTTAAGTATTAATTTGGACAAGATACAATATAAGCAGTCAAAGTCAATTGATTAAAGCATTACCAGAGATTCAGTTGAGGGTTCACAATTTCCAGAACATATATTAATTAGTAAATATGATATCTCTCATTAACTTGTATACAAGTTCATTTCTTCCATTAGTCTTCATTTTGAAAAATGATCTTGAATTCTTTTCCATATTTTGAACTCTCTATTGTAGGGAAGCAACACCAAAAGTCTATTATTCCACACCATGGAGTATAGAGTTCATGCTTTCTTATGTAGGACCACTTGAGTACCATCTTACCACTCTTTTTGGAGTTGAAGTCAAGCTTTGTCTATTGACTTGAGCACAAAATTTTCAATGTAATTATAAAGCTTTGTTTTGCTCTAAGGATTTGCATATTGCTTCCAGGGATTGACTGATAAACTTATGTATGCTTCATTTTGCATTAAAAGCATTTGCATTTGATTTTTTAAGGGGTGTATTGCTTAGTGTATCACCAGCTGCAGATAAGAACTTTCAAGCTGACCATTATCAGGATTCACAGTTTCCAATGTGTTCGACTTCATCTGGATGTAGCACATACAATATTTTCAACAGGATTCAATGGATTGTGTTAATTGTCCATAGGTCATTAATTCATATGTTTCTTTATCTGCAGAAATCTATAATATGCCATCATCAGTTGTTAACAGTCTGCGGAAAGCACCTTTTTTTCAGATGTGAATGCTTTATATTCAATGTCCATGCAGTAAAAGCTCACAGGATGAATCTACATACTGCCAATATCATGGCTCTATTAGGCTTCTGTACATCACCACAAAACAAGATAGAGTAGAATGGTCCTTATGAAGGGCTGTAAAAGCTCACAGGATGAATCTACATACTGCCAATATCATGGCTCTATTAGGCTTCTGTACATCACCACAAAACAAGATAGAGTAGAATGGTCCTTATGAAGGGCTGCTTCTAGAGATTTCATTAACCTCTCCCCCTTAATCTGCTTCTATCTTGAATATAGCTTTAACACCCTTCACAAGAGAGTATTTTACTTAATCTGGTCCAAAAAATTGCATATTAACATCAGAACCAAATCTAAGCGAAGTCAAATTTCCATATTTGCAGGTTCCAACTTCAGAGCTAGAAGCAACGCACATCAACCTAGGTACTCACGTCCAGTTCCAACTATTGTATACTAATAATCTTCATAACCAAAATGGCTAAGGGAAGCTGACTGTTGAAATGATAAAGAGATTGTGGATCTATGGTGAACACTTCAGAAAACCCTAATCCAGCATAAACCTTGAACAGAAAAATCACATAAAGAGAAGTGAACCCATGAACAAGAGATATGGTGCCCTTAGGCAAAAAAATAAATCACTCATGAATCCAAGATGACGATACAAAAGACTCCTAAGATGTGTATTTATACACAATTTATGAGGTGGGGCGCCTTCTCCCACAAGGGGTTATAGGCCCACATAAATGTCTAGGTCAGCCTTAGCCAAGTAGAATAACAATAAAATAATGTTGACTAGATCAGCTATTAGATCATATGTCATGTCCCCATTTTTGGGTTTCCCTGTTCTACAGTTGGAGATGACTTCCGTGGCTTGTAAGTGAAGAAAAAGGGAGTCAAGGGGTTTATTTGATGTCACTTAGCTAGGAGCTGTTATGATTCTAAAGTGACATTAAGTAAAAAGGTAATAAAGTAACTTTTAGATTATTAGTTACTTAAACATTAGTAAAAGTGACTTTTAATCTTTAAGTGAAAATTAAAAGGGGAATAAGGGTCATGTAGATTTGGTCAAAAAGGGGAAAATTCTAGAAAGGCATAGGAGAAGAATAAAAGGAGGGGTAGCGCTTCACTTTTTCATTATGTTTTGGATTGATCTCTTTGAACTGCTCTTGGAGCCAAGGTTTTCGTTAGGGTTTTGGCAAAACCCTTCCATTGTAATTTAGTTTCGGTGGTGCAATATCCACCCTAGCTAGACAAGGAGGAGGATCCATCAAGGATCTTCATTGGAGCTTCATTTGGTGAATCTATTTCAGTTATGGAGATGTAGTGACTTGCTCAAGAGGTCCGTGGGGTTTCCTTGAGGAGGACATATCATCTAGTGGAGAGGCCATGGCATTATTCCAGGTTTTGGTTTGCTTATTGTGTGATTAGAGATGTATAGCAGCTGCTATAGCAGCCAATAGGAAATTTGTATTGTTGTGATTGGGTTCCATCCATAATAAAAATGCCCATGGTGTCTTTTTTATTTTTGTGAGCACTTGGAATACATGCAATATGTTTGACAGATGTTTTTAATGGAATGAATGCAAACTGTTTGTAAAAATCTGTCAACGAGTTTAGAGCATGAAGAACACTTATTGCACAGAATAGCATAATATCCCAGCCTAGCTATCTGGGGATATTACAATGGTATCAGAGCTGGAGATCTTGCCAGCCTGAGGGAAACAGTGATACCAAGGTGAGTTTGGGCTTCAAACTGAATATTTGCTGTTGGGGCAACGATATCTTGGAGTAAAGGCTGAGTTATCTTGTTGAGGAGACCGAGGTTATCTTGCTGGCCAAGTTACTTGGGTTGCTGAGACGAGTTTTCTCTTAGCACCGAGTTCCTCCCTGTTGCTGGACCGAAATTTTATTGCCACAACCAAGTTAGCTTCAGATCGAAGTGTCTCTTGTGGCTGGACCGTAATATCTTGTAGGGGTCGAGTTTAACTCATCTCTAGGATGCATTTCTCATCCTGAACCGAGTTTATTAACTTCTGGGCCGAATTCTACTATGGAAGGGACCGAACAGAAGTTGATTTTATTTGCAGCAGGCCGTGTATACTCGGGAAGGAGTACACTTCGTCCATAGAGGCCGCATCTCTTTTGAGGAGCCGATTTATTGTTTGCAGGGTCGAACTCGCTATGTGGGAGCATCAATTCTCATATAGGGGGAATTGGTATTTTTGGTGGGTGACCAAGTTCTTGTCATGGGGGCGAATTTATCACTGATTGGAGCCGAGTTTCTAAGCTAGGAACGAGCCCCTTGTAGCTGGCCGAGTTTTCTGTCAAAAGGGGCCGAGTTTTGCCACTGTGAGGCGAATCATTCCTTTGCTGGACAGAGATTATTGCTGTAGGAGTCGTTTTCTTCTGTTGGAGGCCAATTCCTTGCTATGGAGGACCAAGTCTTGGCTGCTAGGGGGGTCGGCCACTCTTGTTGGGCGTGTCTTCACTAAAGTGTGAAGCTAGGGGCTGAGTTTCCAGCCTTTGAGAAGTCGAGTGATGGCAGCGGGGCTGCACAATTCATATTGAAGTTAAATGATCACCTACAAGCCTGCACTCTTTAACAGAAGAATAAATATCAGCAGAGGCATATTTTCTGTGGGTGACAATTGCTGAAGCTGTTGTGTATATTTCATCTGTGGGGAGCTGAACTTATCATCAGCTGTAACAGGTCAGAGTTATTTAATAAAAATCAGCTCTTTGTGCATGGTATTTACTTGCTGTTGTGACATTATTCATAGGTATTTCACTGTAATGTTTATCTACAAAGGGAACACCCAAATGGACATTGAATGCCTTAACCATCTATTGAAACTATATGTGAGAAACCCACACAGCAAACACTAAGTTATTACAGCAGCCTAAGTGTTTGACGAAAGTCATCACTCAGAAACACTCATAAAATCACTACAGCAGCATAGAAAGAGGGTTTGCACAGTGGGTTTGAATATGCCCATCAACTGTTGACAAAAAAAAACCATGGATCAACAGTAAACTGTTTTGAAGGAAGCCCTAATCCAAAAATAGTAGCAGAAGTTATTGTACAGTGGTAAGAAAAGATGAAGCCAAAGGAGGAGCTCATGGCTGAAATTTCGCATCAAATTCAACAAACCAAAAGGGAGTATCTAGCATTGGGTGAGGAGATCTGTGCAGCTATGTCCTTTCAAGGCTACTGCACCATCAAGTATGGAAGTTGGACCAAGGATTTGGACGAGGATCTCTTTAAAAGCACATGGCAGAAATTGAAGAGAAATGAGGAGCATGCTCGCAGCCATGTTGAGGATGTGTGCATAGAAGAAGACCAAACAGCAGCCTATGATACACCATTAGAGCTAACCGATGAGGCCGATGACACTAGTGTGTTGGATGGGTATACCTATGATGAAGTTTTCAAATCAGCAAAAGATGAGGATCCAACATCTTTCCCTGTGTATGATGTTGATGATAAAGGCATGAATGTGCCAGAGCTATGCGTGGAGAATGACAACGAAGGGGCTGAATGGGTGGATGAAATCTTGTATGAGGATGATAGTCCACATGAGTCCGATCACTGCATGGTATCATCTAGTGAGTCAGTTAGTCCCTTGTGTGACAGCCCACGCCATGTTGATGAAATAACATTGTGTGATTTTGGGAACTAATTATTGGTCACAGAGGAGCAAGTTGTGTAGGTGTTGACGAGGGCAGATGGTGCTCATAAATTCATTGAAGACTTTATGTGGAAAACTCGGTTGGAGGAAAGACAAAAAGGAGTTACAGGTGGAGTCACTAGTACTCAATTACACATCATCAAAGAAGCCCTAGCACTGATGAAATCAGATTACTTGCAGTTGTTCATGGATAGGGACCTTGCTCTCAAGTTAGCTAAAGACAAGGAAAGGGAGGTTGGGGAGCTTTGTTACCAGTTGAGTTTGGCACGCTCTTCATCATTGATAGCAGAATAGACTCCATCATCTTTGGCATCCGTGACACATGAGGGCGTGAGTGGCACTCGTGATTTGAGGGAGGAGCCTCTTGTGATGATCCCGCACGAGGAGCATTCAGAGATGCAAGTGTTTGAGGAGAGGTATGACGCTGAGGGTTTTGACCATGCTTCTATTTTGCATTGTGGGGATCATGAGCCGCTATTGTTGGAGAGCCCACTAAAGGCTCAAGGCTTAGCTACAGAGGAGATAGTTGAGCACATTCCTTGTGGACCACGCTGCAAGGAAGTGTATGCATCCATGGATTGGGTGGACAGGTATATGACTGACATGGGTACACTCTAGGATCCAGGTTTAGGCGATATTAGTAGAATGATGAATACAGTAGCACCTACAGGATACAGGATGGTACCAGACGATTTAGTGATAGGCAGCAATATGGAGAGGTATTCATTAACACTTGATAGTGTACAGTGGAGTTGTGGGGTGTTTCCACCAAAAAGACCTCCCAACGGAGTCCTCGAGCATACCATTGAGTTGAGGTTGCCCAGAATCGGCGAGTGGATGGGTGAACCTCAGAGAGCAGCATATCCCCCAATGACTGATCTTCATCTGGGATATCATCAGGTGAGTGACACGGAGCGGGATAGTCACAAGTCTGCTTCCAAACTTCATTATGATTTCTTGGTCATGCCCTTCGGGTTGACCAATGCACTAGTCACTTTCCAATCTTGCAAGCAGTGGTAGAGGCAACTATTGTTGTTATTTGATGCCCACGTTATATACATGGGAGGTTCACCTGAGTCAGTTGGATGAGACAGGTGGCATTGTGGCCATGACAGAGGACTTTCATTTGGACCATGTGATCAATGCACAAAGTGCACAGGAGGAGATCCACATTTTGTTGAATCAGTTCACAAAGATTTCGGCAGGCAGTGGGAGTGGTGGATTTCCAATTTAGTGGTGGGATTCTGGCATTCATTGGAGTGATAGACTGTATCAAATGATGAGGATGGTCAACAAGGTCGTGTCAGTGATTAGGCAGCGTCATTGTGGGGATGTTGTGAGAAGAGTTATTGAGCTTTGATATATATGGCGAGGTAGATTTTCCCTCACAATACCCAAGATTGAGTCTATCTGCGGGTTGGCAAACCTCGAGT
>JZKD02S1300964.1:0-11949 GCA_000966675.3 Picea glauca | reverse complement strand
TCCAATAGTTTGACATCAATGACAACACATTAATGACACTATGTCCAACAAAAAGTTGATGTTTGAAGTTATCTCACTTGGATATTATTCCTTGAGCCCTAGGTTATCTTGCCTCATTGAGGCATCTATTTCACCCACATTAACTTTTTCTTGTTACAAAACTAACCTATAGCCATTAGGGCTGCATAAAAATTATTCTCTAACCCTAGATAACTCCTAAACTAACCCTAGGAATTGGCTATAACTTTTCCCTAACAAACTACTAACCCTAGCACACTTTTTGACCTAGTTAGAAGTGATTTTCATTAGCTAAATTTTCTGCTATAAGGCTTGGTTTTCTACATCCATAAGACTGATAAATATCACTACAGTAATATTTTTTTACAGCCTTGTGTTTATGCTAAAGTCTTATTCTATCATTGTTGAGTTGAACTAGTCTTCACTAGATTGCCTCTTGCTTATTCAATTTGACTTTTAGCACTTATTTCGTAGCCCTTATTATCTTTTATATGTTGATATATATCACTGATTATTACTGCAATTAGGGACAGAAATATTAACTTGCTTTTCCAGCTAACATATTATATCATATACTTGGTTTTCCTTATGTCTCAGGCAGGTATTCTTCTCTCAGTAAGATCACTCAAAGCATTGGAAACCATCAACCTTTCCCAAGACTCATTTCCAACTTCCCTCTACCATTTAGAATTGACATTTAGGTGTATCCATCTTTTTTCTCATTTTCCATCTCAATTCCCTCCTAGGGTCACCGGGATCCCCTTCTTGAGGTGGCTACCTCACCTCCAAAGTGACAGGAACACCTGCCTAAGGTTACAGTGGGTAGGTTCTCTCTAAGTTGTCGCCATCTTGGTGGTTGGTTTGGGATTTTCCCAACCTACCACTTGTGTGATAACATTTTGGTGCCCTTTCTCTCTAATTTGTCACCATCAGGTTCTTTTGACTACCGTTGTCGACAATGAAATGAATCAGAGCCCCCTTGACCCACATCTGCAAGTGAAAGAGGTGTTCCCCTTCCTCTAGTTCTTTTGTTTCGCTTGGTTGGACTTTGGTGGTAGCAACCGTGGCACTAGGTTCAGCACCAATAATTTGCTTCCCTCCTTCAAGATTTGACTCGGAATTAGAATCGACCTCTGAATCGAAAGCCTTCAGCTCGACCACAAGGGACTACTTGGAGCGGCATTCGTCGGTGTTGTGCCAAGGAATTTTATGGTACTCACACCATTTTCTCGTGTCCTTCTTCGTCTTCTCGTTTCCCTTCTTGTGTTGCGTCTTGGATGGATTGTCCTGAGGGAAGCCATATCGACTTGGTCCCTTGTTGTATGGTTTGGGGTTGTCTTTGCCCTGCTTCGGTTGTGAGGGGTTTGCAGATCCAAACTCTCGTTGTTTTTACTTAAATTTATGATCGATATCGACAATGTATCTATAATTCGTGCCCAATGAGGTGATGTCCATGAAATACATTTTTGTTTGAATATATCTATGCAAACAACCACGGTATTTGAGCATCAGATGACGCTCATAATATTTGATACCCAATTTGATGTGTAGGGTATGGAAAATATTGGTGAAGTCTGGTACTGTTTGGTCCCTTTCTTGATGTAGGGTGGTCCATCTGGTGTATTGTTCCTTGTAGCTTCCAACAAGGTAGTATTGTTCTTTAATGGCATCCCGAAAGGAATATCAAATAATGGAATATCAAAATTTATCTACAGCATCTGCATCGATCAGTCCTTCAAATAATGGAATATCAAAATTTGCATGTACCTTGAAGGGGGTTGCATGGCCGCTTGATGAACATGCTTCTCCCATGGGCAACCATTGAAGGATCTGCGCGAAGTTGTCCATCATTTGGTTCCTTTTTCATGCAAGGGCTTCCTCAAGCAACATTTTAATAAGATCTCCTGCTCCATCATCTTTCCTTTCGTCTCCCATGGGATTTTGTCGGGCTCAGTGCGATCGATTTGGTAATGTCTTGATTGGTTCGAGTCCCAACTTCGTGTACCCAGACATTGTCGGGGACATGCATGAAGAAAAATAAATGAAGAGCAAACCACTCTGATACCATTGATTCGGATTTAGGAGCGGAACGAACTCATTAATAGACCAAATACAATAAACACGAAGATAGGAAGAATAACACAAATATCCAGTGAACAATATATTCTATTAAATAATGAAATGGGTTAAAAATGTAAAACTGCAGAACTGAAACTTGCTCTAATAGTGATAGTTATCTCTGAGAAGAGATGTGGTTGCTATGTGCATCTGTCTGAGCATAATGGATTACAATGAGGCTCCAGAGGCCCTTTTCATATTACTCATGAATGCCAAAACCCTAGACATCCAAAAACCTAACCCTAGAAGGTGAAACGCCAAAAGTCATGTGGGCCCTATGGGTAAGTTGGTATAATTTGGTACCTCAACTTCCTAGGGTCGTAACTTTTGCATACGACTTTCATTTTAGGCGTGTGATAGCACGTTGGAAAGGTGTTTCAGAGAACTACACATTATGTCATCAGAATTTGACTCTGTCTATAGTCTAACTATGGCGAGTCAAAAAAACAACATTTAGGGCCCCAAAATAGCTCTGGAAGTACAGCAAGATGTGTTGACATGAAAACATACAAAATAAGCCATTTGGATTAGGCGAGAGGCCACGTGTATCCACCTGGAGAATGTGTGGGGCTTTAGATAGCCCCAGAAGTGTAGAACTCACAATTATCAAGCAGTACATAAGGACATGCTGAATAAAAATGGACTCGAGGAGCCAATTGGAATAGGTGGGTGACCACCAATATCCACCTCGATCAATCCTCCCCCCTTATGAAGAAATGGTCTCCATTGTGTTGATTTCCCCCATCAGGTGAGGAAAATTCTGTTGGATTTGGCCCTGGGGGAGCCACTTTCCTTGGTGTAGGAGTTGCCCTGCCTTGACAACCAGATAAATCTGGATCCACTATCGATGAGTTCCCTTGACCTGTGTGTCCGGTATCTGATTGGTGGATGCTTGTTCCATGCAGTTAGGGTTGATCTCTGTGGGTGTCATTTGTTCAGAGATCTCAGAGGTGTCCAATAACGGTAGAAAATATGGTCGAAGGAGGTCCACATTGAATATTAGATGCAGACCAAGGAAGGGTGGAGTGTTGAGCTCAAAAGAATTGCTACCCACAGCCTTGGTGATAGTGTAAGGCCCATAACGAAGTGGGTGAAGCTTTCGATGGGGCCCAGTGAGATGCTCTTTCTGAAAATGTAACCATACTTTGTCACCAACCTGAAACTGGTGTGGGACCTTGTGTTGATCATGGCGTTTCTTTTACTTAGCATTGGATTTCTGCAAAATATCCTGAACCTATTGGCGGATGTGTTGAATGCACTCAATGAATCTGGTGTCTTTTTCGATCACAAACTGATCAGGGGAAGAGTTTGTCTATGCGGTGGCAAGAGGAAGTGCAACATTAATGGGTCCCAAGGGTTGAAATCCCAAACCCACTTGAAATGGGATATGGTCGGTGGAACTATGGAGAGCCATGTTGTAACTATGTTGGACATATCGGAGACTCTCATCCCATGTACAGGGATGCTTAGAATTGTACATGTGCAGGATGTGCACAATCATCCGATTGACGACTCGGTTTGGCCATTAATTTGGGGGTGGAAAGCAGTGGATTTTGTGAGCTTGGTGTCCAATAGAGACCAGAGACTCGACCAAAAGGTGTTGAGGAACCTTCTATCTTGGTCGGAGATGATGGTTTGTGGTATCCCAAAGTGGACCCAAACTCGTTTGAAGAAGATCTTGGCAGTATATTTTGTTGTGACATTCTTCTTACATGTTGTGAGGATGGCCATCTTCAAAAACCCATCAACGACCACAAACATGCAGTCATTTGCGTGTTTGGTCGACGGAAAACCATACATGTAATCCATTGAGATGAATTCCCACAGCTTCTCGGGAATAGGAAGAGGGGTGTATAAGCCTTGCTACTTGATGGTTGGCTTGGAAATGGTGCAGGCAGTGCAGGATCCGATATACTTGTTGACGTCTTGTTGAAGTTTTGGCCAATAAAAATGTTTATGAAGAATGGCCACAGTTTTCTCTCTGCCAAAATGTCCTGCCACCCGACTGTAGTGGGCTTCCCAAATTAGCTTTGCACGCTCGCTTGTAGGAACACAGAGATGGCCCAGGTGGCATAAGAGTCTGTCCTGAATGTGAAAATCAGTGACAGTGGCGCCTATACCCAAGAGTTGATATGTGGTGGTGAAGTCCAGATCTTTCTGATAAAGTTGGGGCCACTCCGATGTTTCGTGTCCACGGGAATGGATCACAGTGGTGAGTGCAGCCATAGGAGGCCAATTGAGGCAGTCAGCGACACGATTGGAGATACATGACTTGTACTTGATGTTGATATGGAACTGCTACAAGTAGGTGGACCACTTCTAATGGCGGTCATTCTGTGATTTCCCCTGTGTTTGTATGAACTGCAGAGGTTTGTGATCAGTGTGTGTGATCGTCTCTTTCCACAAAATGTAATGTTTTCATTGACGACAGGCTTGGACAATGGAATACATTTCCCTGTCATGGCTGGGGTATTTACAGAAAGTATCGGAGAGTGTCTCACTATGGTATGCCACGGGATGCCCATGCTGAGTGATAAATGCGCCCAGAGCATAGTCAGATGCATATGTCTCCATCTCGAATGGTTGTTGCAGATCGAGCAAGGAGTGTACTGGAGTTGAGCACAAGATATGTTTCAGATCATCGAATGCTCATTGTTGCTCCTTCCCCGACACGAACTTGGCCCTACCACCACCCTTGGTCACCTGGTTGAGGGCCCATGCAATATGGGAGAATCCCAACACAAACCATCAGTAGAAATTGGCTAGTCCCAAGAAGCTCTGAAGCTCGATCATTGTGGTCGGGGCTGGCTAGTCACGGATGAATTGGATATTAGTTGGATCAACATGTACCCCATGCTCATCAACAATGTATCCTAGGCATTGGACCTTGTTCATGCCAAAAGAGAATTTTTCCAAGTGCCACATCTGCTCCTCCCACGTTCTACTGAAGATGAGGATGTCATCCAAATATACTACCACAAAGGAGTTGGTGAAGGGTATCAATAAATCATCCATCAACCTCATGAAAGTGTCTGGTGCATTTTTTAAGGCAAAGGGCATGACTAGCCATTCGTAGAGACCTTCTTTAGACTTGAAGGTTGTCTTCCAGACATCAGTTGATTCGATGGGAACCTAGTGGTAGCTAGACTTCAGGTAAATCTTGTTGAATAAATTTTCCCCCTTGAGTTGGTCAAGAAGGTCATTAATCCTAGGAATGGGGTAGTGGTTCTTGACTGTGATTTTGTTTAAGGCTCTGTAATCAATGCAAAGTCGCAAACTCTCATTCTTCTTCTACACCAGTACAATCAGGATTCCGCAAGGGGAGGATCTGGGTCTGATGTGCCCATTTTGAATAAGATCTTGGATCTTACACATGATTTCGTCATTCTCCATCAACGAGCATCAATAGAATATTCCATTAGGTAGAGGTGCGCCAGGGTTGATATCAATTGGATGCTTGACTTGGCAGTGTGTTGGTACCCCTGTAGGTGATGCGAAGATGTCTCTGTATTCTTCCACAATCATGTCCACTTGTTTCGAGAGGCATTGTATAGAGGCCACGGATGTGGTGGAAACCTTCTTCTTACTGTGATCACGGATCACAAAGAAGATGAACTTCCCGGTTTTTGAAATGACTTTATTGCATTGCTTAGCAGACATTAAAGAAATAGAAGTAGGTGGTGCCACCTCTGGGATCCTGTACAATTGTCTACATGTTGGCCCTCGACCAAGTTTTGAGAGATCCTTGTTCAAGTTTGACCATTTTGGACTTCGACAGCCTATTGAAGGTGGAGCACAAGACGAAGCAGAGATCACGGGATCTCAGCCCCTTTTTGGGTCATTTTTGGGATTTGGGAATATGTAACGGGTATGGGAATGTCGGATCATGGGTTTACCCATGCTTAGGCCTATTTTGTAATATATAAATAGATGTCTAGGCGATGTAAGAAAGAGGGAGAGAAGAGGCATCTATGTGATGTTGTGCTAAGTGCAAGTGTAGCTTGTAAATTCTTTGTGCATACTATGAGAGACTTGAAGATATAAGTGCAAGTGGTTGTAATAGACTGTGAAGGGATTTATGTTGTAATGCAAGGAAGGAGGATCTAGCGAGTTGCACAGATCTCCTTTCCTATGCGGAGTAATTTTTTTGTGGGTATGTGCATGTATCTGATTGAAGAAGCTAATAAGGAAGAAGAGTTGGTGGACGTAACCCCAGGGTGGGGGTGAGCCACGTATATGTTGTGTTTCTCTGCTTTGTGCGATGTGTTAGTGTACTTATGTGTTATCTACTAAGTGATTGACATAGATAGATAGATAGATATGTTTATACTTTTTTCTTATGATGAATCTGGATGCTAGATCTGACCTCTGTGAACTTGCTTAGTGCTTGAATCTACTATATCTAATCTAATTCCTTATGCTAACTGCTTAGATACATAAGATCAGGGTGAATGTTGTGATGCTCCATTTTATCTGTGGAGTAGATATTGGTTAAATATTGATGAAGGTTTATTGTTGAATGCTCTGTTAAATACTAGAATCACATATTTGTGTCCCAGCTAAGGTTGCATACATTTGAGTCCTGCAACCACCCCTTCCTCTACCTCGGGTGAGACTTCATCTGCTTCGCAGGTGTTTCCAAAAGGGTCGGTAGTTAGGGTTTTTTTGGTGCATCGTTGTAGTGTTGAACCCTGGGTCTGCCCCTGTGCCAACAAATGGTTCTGTTGCCAGTACATAAACTGTGATTGTTGGGAACTGAGGAGGAATAAGCTCTGTTCAAAGATTTGAATTGAAACTGATAAAACTCTGTGCATAGATATGTTGCCCTAGTGCACAGCATTCTGCTTGACTTGTGAAGCTCTGTGCCAAGAAAAGAGGTCAGATATGAAGAAAAGATGTAAGATCTGCAAGCTTTGTGCTNTCCAGAGGCCCTTTTCATATTACTCATGAATGCCAAAACCCTAGACATCCAAAAACCTAACCCTAGAAGGTGAAACGCCAAAAGTCATGTGGGCCCTATGGGTAAGTTGGTATAATTTGGTACCTCAACTTCCTAGGGTCGTAACTTTTGCATACGACTTTCATTTTAGGCGTGTGATAGCACGTTGGAAAGGTGTTTCAGAGAACTACACATTATGTCATCAGAATTTGACTCTGTCTATAGTCTAACTATGGCGAGTCAAAAAAACAACATTTAGGGCCCCAAAATAGCTCTGGAAGTACAGCAAGATGTGTTGACATGAAAACATACAAAATAAGCCATTTGGATTAGGCGAGAGGCCACGTGTATCCACCTGGAGAATGTGTGGGGCTTTAGATAGCCCCAGAAGTGTAGAACTCACAATTATCAAGCAGTACATAAGGACATGCTGAATAAAAATGGACTCGAGGAGCCAATTGGAATAGGTGGGTGACCACCAATATCCACCTCGATCAATCCTCCCCCCTTATGAAGAAATGGTCTCCATTGTGTTGATTTCCCCCATCAGGTGAGGAAAATTCTGTTGGATTTGGCCCTGGGGGAGCCACTTTCCTTGGTGTAGGAGTTGCCCTGCCTTGACAACCAGATAAATCTGGATCCACTATCGATGAGTTCCCTTGACCTGTGTGTCCGGTATCTGATTGGTGGATGCTTGTTCCATGCAGTTAGGGTTGATCTCTGTGGGTGTCATTTGTTCAGAGATCTCAGAGGTGTCCAATAACGGTAGAAAATATGGTCGAAGGAGGTCCACATTGAATATTAGATGCAGACCAAGGAAGGGTGGAGTGTTGAGCTCAAAAGAATTGCTACCCACAGCCTTGGTGATAGTGTAAGGCCCATAACGAAGTGGGTGAAGCTTTCGATGGGGCCCAGTGAGATGCTCTTTCTGAAAATGTAACCATACTTTGTCACCAACCTGAAACTGGTGTGGGACCTTGTGTTGATCATGGCGTTTCTTTTACTTAGCATTGGATTTCTGCAAAATATCCTGAACCTATTGGCGGATGTGTTGAATGCACTCAATGAATCTGGTGTCTTTTTCGATCACAAACTGATCAGGGGAAGAGTTTGTCTATGCGGTGGCAAGAGGAAGTGCAACATTAATGGGTCCCAAGGGTTGAAATCCCAAACCCACTTGAAATGGGATATGGTCGGTGGAACTATGGAGAGCCATGTTGTAACTATGTTGGACATATCGGAGACTCTCATCCCATGTACAGGGATGCTTAGAATTGTACATGTGCAGGATGTGCACAATCATCCGATTGACGACTCGGTTTGGCCATTAATTTGGGGGTGGAAAGCAGTGGATTTTGTGAGCTTGGTGTCCAATAGAGACCAGAGACTCGACCAAAAGGTGTTGAGGAACCTTCTATCTTGGTCGGAGATGATGGTTTGTGGTATCCCAAAGTGGACCCAAACTCGTTTGAAGAAGATCTTGGCAGTATATTTTGTTGTGACATTCTTCTTACATGTTGTGAGGATGGCCATCTTCAAAAACCCATCAACGACCACAAACATGCAGTCATTTGCGTGTTTGGTGGACGGAAAACCATACATGTAATCCATTGAGATGAATTCCCACAGCTTCCCGGGAATAGGAAGAGGGGTGTATAAGCCTTGCTACTTGATGGTTGGCTTGGAAATGGCACAGGCAGTGTAGGATCCGATATACTTGCTGACGTCTTGTCAAATTTTTGGCCAATAAAAATGTTTATGAAGAATGGCCACAGTTTTCTCTCTACCAAAATGTCCTGCCACCCAACTGCAGTGGGCTTCCCAAATTAGCTTTGCACGCTCGCTTGTAGGAACACGGAGATGGCCCAGGTGGCATAAGAGTCTGTCTTGAATGTGAAAATCAGTGACAGTGGTGCCTATACCAAAGAGTTGATATGTGGTGGTGAAGTCGGATCTTTCTGATAAAGTTGGGGCCACTCCAATGTTTCGTGTCCATGGGAATGGATCACAGTGGTGAGTGCAGCCATAGGAGGCCAATTGAGGCAGTCAGCGACACAATTGGAGATACATGACTTGTACTTGATGTTGATATGGAACTGTTGCAGGTAGGTGGACCACTTATGATGGCGGTCATTCTGTGATTTCCCCTGTGTCTGTATGAACTACAGAGGTTTGTGATCAGTGTGTGTGATCGTCTCTTTCCACAGAATGTAATGTTTTCATTGACGACAGGCTTGGACAATGGAATACATTTCCCTATCATGGGTGGGGTATTTACAGACAGTATCAAAGAGTGTCTCACTATGATATGCCACGGGATGCCCATGTTGAGTGATAAATGCGCCCAGAGCATAGTCAGATGCATATGTCTCCATCTCGAATGGTTGTTGCAGATCGAGCAAGGAGAGTACTGGAGTTGAGCACAAGATATGTTTCAGATCATCGAATGCTCATTGTTTCTCCTTCCCCGACACGAACTTGGCCCTACCACCACCCTTGGTCACCTAGTTGAGGGCCCATGCAATATGGGAGAATCCCAACACAAACCATCAGTAGAAATTGGCTAGTCCCAAGAAGCTCTGAAGCTCGGCCATTGTGGTCGAGGCTGGCTAGTCACGGATGAATTGGATATTAGTTGGATCAACATGTACCCCATGCTCATCAACAATGTAGCCTAGGCATTGGACCTTGTTCATGCCAAAAGATAATTTTTCCAAGTGCCACATGTGCTCCTCCCACGTTCTACTGAAGATGAGGATGTCATCCAAATATACTACCACAAAGGAGTTGGTGAAGGGTATCAATAAATCATCCATCAACCTCATGAAAGTGTTTGGTGCATTTTTTAAGGCAAAGGGAATGACTAGCCATTCGTAGAGACCTTCTTTAGACTTGAAGGTTGTCTTCCAGACATCAGTTGATTCGATGGGAACCTAGTGGTAGCTAGACTTCAGGTAAATCTTGTTGAATAAATTTTCCCCCTTGAGTTGGTCAAGAAGGTCATTAATCCTAGGAATGGGGTAGTGGTTCTTGACTGTGATTTTGTTTAAGGCTCTGTAATCAATGCAAAGTCGCAAACTCTCATTCTTCTTCTACACCAGTACAATCAGGATTCCGCAAGGGGAGGATCTGGGTCTGATGTGCCCATTTTGAATAAGATCTTGGATCTTACACATGATTTCGTCATTCTCCATCAACGAGCATCAATAGAATATTCCATTAGGTAGAGGTGCGCCAGGGTTGATATCAATTGGATGCTTGACTTGGCAGTGTGTTGGTACCCCTGTAGGTGATGCGAAGATGTCTCTGTATTCTTCCACAATCATGTCCACTTGTTTCGAGAGGCATTGTATAGAGGCCACGGATGTGGTGGAAACCTTCTTCTTACTGTGATCACGGATCACAAAGAAGATGAACTTCCCGGTTTTTGAAATGACTTTATTGCATTGCTTAGCAGACATTAAAGAAATAGAAGTAGGTGGTGCCACCTCTGGGATCCTGTACAATTGTCTACATGTTGGCCCTCGACCAAGTTTTGAGAGATCCTTGTTCAAGTTTGACCATTTTGGACTTCGACAGCCTATTGAAGGTGGAGCACAAGACGAAGCAGAGATCACGGGATCTCAGCCCCTTTTTGGGTCATTTTTGGGATTTGGGAATATGTAACGGGTATGGGAATGTCGGATCATGGGTTTACCCATGCTTAGGCCTATTTTGTAATATATAAATAGATGTCTAGGCGATGTAAGAAAGAGGGAGAGAAGAGGCATCTATGTGATGTTGTGCTAAGTGCAAGTGTAGCTTGTAAATTCTTTGTGCATACTATGAGAGACTTGAAGATATAAGTGCAAGTGGTTGTAATAGACTGTGAAGGGATTTATGTTGTAATGCAAGGAAGGAGGATCTAGCGAGTTGCACAGATCTCCTTTCCTATGCGGAGTAATTTTTTTGTGGGTATGTGCATGTATCTGATTGAAGAAGCTAATAAGGAAGAAGAGTTGGTGGACGTAACCCCAGGGTGGGGGTGAGCCACGTATATGTTGTGTTTCTCTGCTTTGTGCGATGTGTTAGTGTACTTATGTGTTATCTACTAAGTGATTGACATAGATAGATAGATAGATATGTTTATACTTTTTTCTTATGATGAATCTGGATGCTAGATCTGACCTCTGTGAACTTGCTTAGTGCTTGAATCTACTATATCTAATCTAATTCCTTATGCTAACTGCTTAGATACATAAGATCAGGGTGAATGTTGTGATGCTCCATTTTATCTGTGGAGTAGATATTGGTTAAATATTGATGAAGGTTTATTGTTGAATGCTCTGTTAAATACTAGAATCACATATTTGTGTCCCAGCTAAGGTTGCATACATTTGAGTCCTGCAACCACCCCTTCCTCTACCTCGGGTGAGACTTCATCTGCTTCGCAGGTGTTTCCAAAAGGGTCGGTAGTTAGGGTTTTTTTGGTGCATCGTTGTAGTGTTGAACCCTGGGTCTGCCCCTGTGCCAACAAATGGTTCTGTTGCCAGTACATAAACTGTGATTGTTGGGAACTGAGGAGGAATAAGCTCTGTTCAAAGATTTGAATTGAAACTGATAAAACTCTGTGCATAGATATGTTGCCCTAGTGCACAGCATTCTGCTTGACTTGTGAAGCTCTGTGCCAAGAAAAGAGGTCAGATATGAAGAAAAGATGTAAGATCTGCAAGCTTTGTGCTTTGATAAAGGTAAGAATAATGAAAAGTTCTAGATCTGGAAGCTTTGTGCTCTGTAGAAGTAAGACAAGTGGAAAATTTTGTTTCTAAAGCATGGATCTAGGTATGTTTGATAGATTATATCCTAGCTCGAAAACTAGGGTACTGGTAGATGAA
>JZKD02S1300963.1:176061-206358 GCA_000966675.3 Picea glauca | reverse complement strand
TTATTTTCTACTCAATGAAATCAACTATTTTATTGGAAATTATATAACTAGCTTTGATTTGTGGTTATTTATTTCATTGGAAATTATATAACTAGCTTTGATTTGTGGTCATTATTGGGCATATTTTAAATCATATTTACAAAGTTAAACATTTAATAAATAATAAATAATAATACTTATTTTTAATTTTTGCATTAATATTTTTATCTTCTTTTCATAATAAGACTATATATTAACAATTTTATTGAAATTAAATAATATTTTTATCATGTTATTGATTCGATTTCAAAAAGTATTATTATTAAATAAGACTTGATTGTTAAAATTACTTCTCTACTAAATTGTAGATCTAAATTGTACATCTAGAGAAGTCCACTTAATTTATACAGTTTAAGATTATTTTCCATAATATCGTTTAAGATTATTAGTCCCTAGGGAAGGACTATAGCATTGGATTCATTGTTGACCATTCATTAGTTTTACTATGACTACAAATATTTTTCTTTTTATTCAATGTTGTACATATGCGTAACAAAATATAATTATTTTTTCATAATATTTAATTGCTTGTATCACACATGTGATCAGATGACCAATTGGATGTATTATGACCGAGCTCTAACAAAGTTTATACCTAAGTTCTAAGTTTTAATCACTGAACACACCCACAGTGCAATTTTTTTTTCATACTTAGATAACCTAAGTTTGGAGTTTTAATCTTAGATAACTACAACATCTATTCATTGAGGTCATTAAATCCATGTTAGTGGAATAAATACATGTGATGTCATATATTTGATGTGAAGTGCAATGATGCCACTTATTTGTTTTTGAATGATCTTGTAACCAAATATGTAATATAATTTACAGGGTTTGATGTCTCCTTTCTTGCCCAACCTCTTTTTTCCATCTCTGTGTATGTTAGGAGTTTCCTCCTCTTTATATACCCCATCCAAACCATATCTATAACTCACATAGATGGTTGTGCATACAATTAGAACCCATATCTACAGTTCCTGGTAGACCATTCATGATTGAAGTTTCACCATTGCCTTCTCCCTCTCCTATAACATCCCCATTTTCAAACCCCAAACTAGCGATGTGTATTGTAAATATAGCATGTGGCCGAAAAGCCAAGCAATGTATAATGTAAATGTGATGTATGGTGGAGAGACAATATGTAAACAATGTAAATTGAAATATAATGAATAAAATGTATCGCCATCTACAAACGGACACAAACGAATATTGGGGGCTAATTATCCACGAGAGAGGGTAGGGGTCCAAGGGGGAGAGTTACCCATATCTATTAAACCAAAACTCATTTCCTATTTTTTCTCAAAATTATCCTTGCCATGAACCTCCCATTAGTTGTTGATTGTTCTAGAGCCCAATCATTGAATTCATGTAAGAGGGTTGGTGTGAGAGTCACTTCCCATAGTTATTGAGAGCATGGGGGTTGAGTACAATTATCTTGGGGAAGAGTGCAAGTCAAGAAAGAAAGGGAAATAAAGGAAATTTGTATGGGTAGGAGACCAATTTTTACACATTCACGTTTTTGCATAGAGAGTTGTTTTTACATGGAGTTTTCTGACTAGCAATATAGTTATGAGTGTGGGAGCTTGTAGGAAGCTATTGTGGACATGTTTGGTTGTTGTTTGGAGCTGTAATTTCATGGAGAAAGAGGTTGTGTTCCTAGGAACAATGAGTTGTTCGAATTTTTTTCAAGGAGCATGTGTTTTGGCTGCTGGGAGAATTTGTGTTGCAGATGTAGAATTCCTAAAGTCCCAGCAAGTAGAATTCCTATCCAACCAATGTTTGAAGCCATGGAGGGGAGTGTAAAGGCATGAGGGACTGTGAGCAGTGAAGGGGGATTCCATCCCTTGGGTTTTGCAGGTTGAGGGGAATTTTGTTGGTGGACTGGAATTAGTTGAGAGTTTAATTGTTGAAAGGGGGGCCTCTTTATTTTGTGGATTCATAGCCCCAACTCAGGGGTGTCTTGTTGTTGAGAACTAGAACAACAAGGCTATGGTTGGGAGGAACATCTGTCCTCTGCAACAAGTTGCAAATTTTATAAGATAAGTGTTCTAATGGATATGTTTAATTGTGTTAAATGTTGATATGTATATTTTTTGTGCATCTAATCTGAGTTAGTTTGGTTAATGTTGCTTTTTGTGAGTAGAATGATGCATTTAAATACACGTTTATATGGTGGAATGTTATTGTATGTTATATATTTATTTCTACACACAGTTGAGGAACTATATTTATGTTTTTGTAGAACATGGACAACTGATGAACTTGTATTTTGTTAGGTAACTAACCTCCCTAACCCCTCACGTAGGTAGAATAATATAATTCCATGTAATAAAGGCCAATATTAATAAGGCCTAGCAATAAGGAAGAATAAGTGAAATGTAAGAAAACCTAATAGAAGATTCTGCTTCTAGAAGGATCTTCCTCTAGATTGTTCTTTTGGATAGATAGATTTAGTATAAATAGGAGTAGAGGGTATGATAAATCTTGTATTGGATATTATTGTAATAGAGTTCTCCTCTGTTGGAGGTTTCCCCCTCGAAGAGGCAAGTGAACATTGCTATCAGTAATCGAAGTGCTCTTTTTGGTGTTATTCTGGTATTTTTCTGGTTATATCATTGTTTCTCTACCATTTCTAGCTAAAATATTTATGTTCTGCATACTATTTTATATATGGAATACTACAAGTGGTATCAAAGCACCTTCCTTGGAAGAAAATTGTGGGTTAAATGTTTTCAGCGTAGAGACATATTCTATCGTCTTAAAGCTACAGAGATATGTCGTTACACACATAAACTCGTGGTTGGGGAGTCATACACACAAGAAATACAAGTGGTACTTAAGTGCACATCTGTTGTCCACCCTTGTAACCCTTGTTGGTACCCCTTCGAGTGGTAGCGCATCAGACAACACATGTATACGGATCAGCCTAGATCTCCTAAATCCCTCCATAGATAAACCAATCAACCGCCTGACTGTTATAGTGCCACCAAGAAAAGCACTCGAGAAGATACTCTCTAGTACCTGGGTAGTCGGGTAGTACAACTAAGGGCATGGTCCAACCTCCTTAGTTGGTGCCCGAATATATTGGGCCAAGTACTATTGTTGGACCCCGAATGTATATCAGAGAGTTATAGCACAGGGAAAACCCTTGTCTGTAGAAACCCTGAATATCCTACCCATGGGGACGGAAACAAAAAAATAAAAATAAACAAAACATACAATATCTATTGTCGTGCAATTGTGCCTTCTGCATTCTGGTTGAAACATTACTACACATTTCTTCTTGTTAAGAATTTGGGCATTTGGTCACTACAATATTATTCATGCCAGAGTATAACTATGCAGGAGTAAAAAAAAGAACGAGTATAGTGGCCCCGTCAACACGCTTATTTGGGACCTATCCCATTGGGTTCCTCTCTTCGCCCAGATTCGAATGATACCTATCATTTTTAACACAATTTGTTTTGTGGACCCAACCCTTCTTAGACACCCTTATTTGGCTCTTATCCCTTTCAATCCCCCTTTTCTCCCTGATCGCAATGATACCTATCATTTGACACCCTTCTTCTCTGTGGTCCCACCCACCCCTCCAGACCCCTTTTGTTTCCCCTATACCATTTTCCTGCTCATTTTTCCAAATGACTACCACACGAGCCCAAGAACTCAATGCCTTGATTTTTGACACCCACCAGAACTAGGAAGACATCAAGACTAACAATGCCAACCTTAGCTCAATCAATTTGGCTATTGAGATCCTCAAGTAACAATGTTCCCACATCAAAGACCTCAAAGACCTCAAAGAACACTTATGGGGTCGTTCCCAGATCCCTTCATCTCCTAACCAACCATCTTATCAGGATGACCATGAATCTTCCCATTACCAAGGTCCTCATACTACCCACTTTTCCTGAGACATCCACCCTCCCAGAATTGAGGTGAAAAAAATTGATGGATTGGATCCTACAGGCTGGGTCACCCAAATGGAACATTATTTCTCTTTGCATGGCATTACTGATGATTTATCCAAGATTTGTTATGGTGTCCTACATATGGATCTGGAACGATGGCAATGGTGGTGTTGGGCGTAGGCCTAATTTGGAGAAAGGGTCTATTTTGGAAAGATAAGGCCAATTTTGGAGAAGAACAACTAGCAGGAAAAGTAACACGTAAAGAAGGAAAGCATGCAAGGCATGCATGTAGGAAAACCTAACCATGTTAGGGTTAGGGTTTTTGTAAGAGATTGTAATGGTTGATAAGATGAAAATTAGTATAAATAAGTACCTAGGAGGTTTAGGTCGGGGGTCTAGCAGGTGGGAGGAGATTGTTTTGCTCGGTTAGGAGAACGGTTGTAAGATATGATACATCTTTGTAACCTGTTGAGTTGTAGGAGAGTCAAGTAGCTACATCTGGAAGGTTAAATCACATGCTAAGGATCATGGTGCGATCTAGTCCGCCTCACAGAGGTTGTGGAGCATGTTTTGTGATTGTATAATTGGAATTGTAGTGCGCGCGACGCCATATATTGCAGAAATATAAATAAACGAGCCTAAGAATTGAGATCTTTGTGGACATAGCCCATGAGGGGGTGAACTACAGAAAAACCAATGTTATGTGTTGTGTTTATTGCATATTTACCTTTTTTCAGTAGTTATATGATGAATGGATGAATGAATAGTTCTATTAGATATGTTACATGTTAGATCAGTAGGTTGCATGCATAAAATTAGCAGATGAATGAATCTTAAGAATAATAGAGAGAACAACAAGATCAAGGCCTACAGAGAGGAATTACAATCTCAGATATCCACTCTGTCCTAGGCTATAAGCACATGAGATTTGCATCCACCCATAGAACTATCTCGGGTGAGACTGCACAGTACATTCTATGTGTTGTGTTTCCTTCTGGTTTACCAAGAGGGCCGATGGTTTTAGAGGGTTTTGTTATAAACCTATTCAGATCTGAACCTAGGTTGACCAAGGAGTGGGAAGAGAGAGTAATACAAATGGTTTCGTTGTTGGTTGGAATTGCATGGGATTGAGTGAGTGGGATCCGTGAAAGAATCACGAAGAAAATGAAGGTATAAAAAGGAATGTTCAGACCGTGGAATCCAATGAAGGTGGAAATTGAAAGATGGTTGAAAACAAAGGAGCTTGAATTTGCGCAACAAGATAACAGAAACCCTAAGTTAACACTGCGCAAATATCTAGACAAGTACGTGTTTAACGACCTGCATGAGGTATTTTTCTGTGATTCCCCGCATGTGTTGTAGGAGTGGCTATTGAGGTTGAAAGAAAACCACCCTACAAATTGAATTAGACAACTCGAGTGGAATCCTGTGGAGATCGCGTAGTTACAACAAGTTAAAAACAAATTTACATGCGCAATAGATTTTTGGTTAGACAATATTGTTGTAGGGTTTATCACAAAATTTGCAATAGATACCGCGAAGTCTTACAACGCAATAGAGCAAGAGTTTCTAAAAGGACCTAGAGGTAGGTATATCATATTTTTGTATACTTCAATCAATATTTTACTATATAACAACGGTGTGATGACTATGGAAGCAGACAACTAAACTTCCCTTCGTGCATGGGGGAAGTGGGGAGCACTAACAAGAGGTGGAGAAATGGAGTAAGAGATGGATAAGAGAAAGAGGGAGGAGGACATGGATACAATCATGATGGAGAAATATCATATCAAACAGATCATGGCAACAACTAGAAAGACATGCAATGGAGTACCCTACCAATATAATATGAATAATAAGAAGAGAGCCATAGCAGATAGAGAGGGCTTGGGAAGTAATGAAGAAGAGGTAGAGGATCTTCGGGATATGGAGAAAATTGAGGAAATTATGTGCACAACATATGAAAGAAAGACAATAGGTCCAAGGGGAGGAACAAAAGGCATAACTCCCATCCATGTCAGTGTTATTGTGGAACCCATAACCCCATGTGTGACTAATACACCATAAAGAACACCACCATTCAGACAACCAAATTTTAGTGGAAGAAAGACAACGTGAAGTACATATAGACAAGGAGAAACAACTGGAGGAGTCATTTAAAGAAGTAGTAGTCAAGTATCTACACTGCATGGAGGAAATAGTTCATCACAGTTCAAGATGGAAGGACACGATCCCACCATTAGGTTACTAGAATTCAAGGGAGAGGCATCAAAGGATCCTGAAAAACACTTGTTCATTTGTGAGAAGATCTGGGAAGAAAAGAAAATCACATATGGGGATACAAAATTTGCGTAGCTAGTTATCACACCAAGAGACTGCGCATTGGATTGGTATATGAGCTTAGTTTTAAACAATCCACCAGGAATAACAAGGACAATTGCATATGTCAAGAAGTTGTTGATAAATGAATTTTAGAACCCTGGCTCAGAAGATCAATACATGAATGAGATGATTGAAATCAGGCAGAAACCAGGTGAGTTTGTTTGGGAGATTGATCAGAGGTTCAAACGGTTCAAGGGTAAGTTGAAATATGTCGTGACTGACATGAAACATGGAAATATTTTTGTGAATTCACTGCTACCACATTTGAAATACCCTTTGAGGTAGTTGAAGTTTCAAACTCAGGCAGAGGCTCTACATGAAACCAGAAGAGAACCAATATCATAAGATAAATCCAACAATAGAAGAGATGAAAGAGGATATAAAGAACCTCACATTTCAACTAAACCATAATAATGGCAAAGAAAAGAGAATTTTTTTGGTGTACCACATGCAGGACAGAAGGACACCACAAGAATGAGTGCCAAAATTTTGCATAGTACATGGCAATAGGGATACCAAACCCCTTGCCAACAGGAGGACCATGGTGCGAGATCTGTAAAATGCATGGCCATGATCCATATCATTTTCCAATGATGCAAAAGTACCAGACAGTACCTAAGAATTCATACTGCATTTTTTTCAAATCAGTGGGTTGTGATGATAAAGATTGTAGGACAGTGGACCTAATGAGGGAAAGAACTTCAAATACGTATAGGGTGCAGGCAGAAATGATGACAGGGGAAACTGCACCATGGTTCAACCAGGTACCACCTCTTTATAATAATGCACAACAATAGTACAACATTGTGCAACCTGAGTATAATAACACACAACCACAATATAACCCTGTGCAGTATAATCAGGTGCCTCAATACAACACACCATGAGGAGATCGAACTGACTACAGAGGTGGAGGAATAGGTAGAGGAGGATTTGGAAGAGGCAGAGGTTTAGTAGTTTTCCATAACTGCCAACAACTAGGACATTATGCAAGGGAATGTCCACTTCCACCTGCGACATGCATCTACTGTTGTGCAACAGACCATGATACAGAGGACTTCCCAACATTATTGGGGAAGATTCAAGAAAATAGAAATCAGAACAATCAGAATGTACAATGGATTTATACAGAATTCCAAGATGATGGGAGGAAAATCAACATATTCACACGCAGAGGAGCTAAAAAAGGAGTTTACGCAACAAGACAAGACCCAGTGCAACACCAATGGGTGAAGAAGAGTATTGAACCATAGAAGCAGTTTGATGCGGGAAAAGAAAAAGAAATATTCAAGGAAAGACAGGAGTTCCTCAAGAGAGATGTTGCATCTACATCGACTACACAACATACTCAGAATGTACCAATGTATGAAATTCCCTCCTCAATGGACCACACCAGTGAAGCACAACCTGTACAAGCAAGTAATATAAAGACATTTTGGCAATCTTGTGTGAAGCTACTAAATGATCCATCATCTTTGAAAGCTTTGCAAAATATCTTAGAAATATGTAACACAAATGTAGAGGGTAAATTAGAGCATAAGACAGTCAATCAACTCCATTCAAGAAGGAGGACAAGTAGGGAATTCAGATTGAACACTAACATTGGGGATTTAAATATGGGAGACATTATACTGGACTTAGGATCTGAAGTCAATGTTTTACCCAAGAAGACATGGAAATGCATGGGAGAGACCACATTAGGCTATTCACCTGTTCAACTGAAGTTAGAAAACCAACACATATTTTTTCCAATCGAAAGTCTTAAAGGTGTAACAATAGATTTGGATGGAGTGTGCACTAAGGCATACTTTGAAGTGATAGAAATAGTAGATGGTACAACACCTTATCCAACATTTCTTGGCTTGGATTGAGCATTTGATAACCATTCCATAATCAACTTGAAGGCAAGGAAGATGACATTTGAATTTGGAGAATACATAGTCATTGCACCATTAGACCCTTCAGAAGGGGAAAGGTTCATAGAACCAACTTGTTTAGATTTAGAAGAGATAAACCAATTGTACAAAACCACCGCGCATGAAGAAGATTATGTTAACCCAACTGCAGATGGAGTACTCAGCTGGAGAAGCATCACATCATGTGCTTCTGACTCAGATACAGGTTTGGATAATTGGCAACGAAGATTACATGAAGTTTCTACAAAAAGGTGCACAAGAATAGACCGCGCAGTAAGATGGGTGGGTACAAAGATAAGAGAACCTCTCAATTTTCATGGCATAAATGATTTAGAGGAATTCCTAACAAACTATGAAGACGAAGTACTAGAAAATCATAGGCTCTTATCCCTGGACATTTCACTCAAGGCTACACCTACAAGATGGTGGGGTGCGCATAAAGAAACAATTAAGGATTGGTACTAATGTAAGAGGTTGTTGCGCATTATATTCGACACAGAACAAGGTAGCAATAAAATGCAGAGATATGATGGACAAGGGACACCAGTAGAACATTTGAAGAATGCAAGACACAATGGAGGATGACATCGCCAAAGGAATGGACCCATCACTTCATCCACACATTAGAAGGAATTCCAGAAAAATGGTATGTAGACCAGGAAGTGCACAGAGGCACTGCAGAATGGACATCATTACAACAGAATTTTATAGTAACCTTCTCATTTGAACATGATAACCCCAATATGGATTCAATACTCAAAAAAATAAGAGGCGTGATATTTATTGATGAACTAGAGGTTGAACTCATGACCGAGTATCAACAACAAAACAAACAGACAGTGAAAGAACTACTTTCGTGCCATCATGTGCAGGAAGAAGCACTAGATGAAGATGACCTATGCAACATTCATATTACAAAATCTTAAGGTGAAATAGAGATGGAAGGCCCATCGCTGGAGTCATAAGTATTTGTTGTGGAAATCAAGGTGAAAAAAGTCAACATTGGGACAATTGATAATCCAAAAATGGCCATCATTGGAGAATACTGGGATGAACAAACAATAGAAAGGATAACAGAGTTACTACGCAAATACAGTGACATGTTCCCAACGAACTTTATAGAAATGAAAGGCATAGTAGTTGAGTTGGGAGAGATGAATATACCTCTCAAACCTGAGGCCAGATCTGTTAGACAAAGACCTTATAGATTAAATACAATATATAAGCAGAAGGTGAAAGCATAAATTAACATAATGGTGGAAGTTGGTATCATAGAACTAGTGGAGGAATCTAAATGGATAAGCCCCATGGTAGTCCAAGAGAAGAAACAAGGGGGGATCAAGATTTGTGTAGACCTAAGGAAATTGAATGATGCATGCCTACATGACCCTTTTCCTACACCTTTTACAGATGAAGTCTTAGAGAATGTGGGAGGATAGGAAGCATATTCCTTTACAGATGGATTCTCAGATTACCGTCAAATTAAGATAGCCCCAAAAGACAAGTACAATACCACTTTTGCAATAGAATGGGGATCCTATCAGTACAAAGTTATGCCTTTTGGGTTGAAGAATGCACCAGCCAAATTCTCAAGGGTAGTCATAGCTTCTTTTAAGGAGTTCATACATATGTTTTTAGAAGTGTATATAGATGATTGAACTGTTTATATTATGTTAAAGGACCATGTAGAAGTGTTAAGGATAATGTTGGAAAGATGCAGACAATGTCAAATATCATTGAATATCAAGAAGTGCATTTTTGGGACACCATTTGGAATATTATTGGGCCATATAGTGTGCACACAAGGCTTTCTAGTAGATCCTTCAAAGATTGCAATTATTGTCAATTTATCACCACCAAAATTAGTGCACCAGTTAAGAGCAATATTTGGACATATAGGCTACTACAATAAATTTATAAAATGGTATGTGCAGATTACTGCGCCAATGGAAAAATTGTTAAAAAAGGATATCAAATATCAGTGGAATGAGGACTATCAACAAGGTTTGAATACCTTAAAATAAAAGATGGCCACAACACCTATTCTAGTATTCCTAGATTGGGAAAATACGTTTCATGTGAATGTAGATGTATCAGCTATAGCACTTGGAGCAATTCTTGCATAGCCAGGAGTAGGGGATTTGGACCATCCTATAGCATTTGCACGCAGAAAATTGTCATAATCATAGCATAACTACAATACGACAGAAAGAGAAGGCCTAGCTACGGTCCATGCATTTCAGAAGTTTAGACATTACTTATTAGGAAAACACTTTAAGATGTTAACAGATCATTCAACCCTCAAATACCTATTCAACAAGTCAGTGTTGGGGGGTAGGATATGTAGATGGCTATTGTTATTTCAAGAATTTTATTTTGAAATGATACTCAAACCAGGGAAGATGAATGCAGGACTTGACCACCTATCAAGGGTAACCAATGGAGAAGAACCTACCAACTTGGAAGATAACTTACCTGATGCGCAGTTAATTTTAGTCAAAGTAGCTGATGAATATTTTGTTGATATTATGGAATACCTGAGTACATGGATTGTGCCACAAGGGTTTAACACTGCGCAGAATAAAAATCTGGTAGTTAGAGATGCAAACTATCAATTGATTGCAGGACACTTATACAAAATGGGCGCAGACAACATTTTGAGAAGATGTGTACTATAACATGAAAGGCCTAGAATTCTAGCAGAAGCTCGTGAGGGAATAGTTGGAGGACATTATGTAGGAAAAAATATCGTGCAAAAGGTATTGCGCACAAGAATATGGTGGCCAACAATCCATAGAGATGCTAAGGAATACTGCCATAAATGTGATGTCTGTCAGAGGGTTGGTAAAACTAACAAAAGGGATGATATGCCCCTAATACCACAAGTAACTTTGCAAGTATTTGAAAAATAGGAAATAGACTTTGTGGGACCAATTAATCCACCAACAAAGAGGTCAGGAGCAATGTATATAATTATTGCGATGTAATACTTAACAAGATGGGAATAAGCAACACCTGTCAAAGATTGTAGCACAGAGACAACAACACACTTCTTGTTTGAGCAAGTGATCACTAGATTTGGTTGTCCAAAGATTTTGATGAGTGACAAACGTACTCACTTTATCAATAGTACTATCAAAGCCATGACTGAGGAGTTTGAAGTCTATCATCAGAAGAGCGCACCATACCACCCTCAAGCAAATGGAATAGTAGAAAACTTCAATAAGATCTTGGAGAATGCTCTGACAAAGATCTGCAATGTCAATAGGGATGATTGGGACTTGAAAATACCAAAAACACTATGGGCCTACATGACTACATGTAAGAAGCTGACAGGACATACACCATTCAGGTTGGTGTATGGGAAAGAAGCAGTGGTGCCACTAGAATTCTTGGTACCCATTCTGCATGTAGCAACAATCACCAACATTACAGAACGAGGCACAGTAAAGGAAAGATTAAATAAACTAATGGAGATGGAAGAGGATAGGATTGTAGCAGGATTTCACCAAGAAGTATAGAAAATAAGAGATAAATCCTGGCATGATAGACATATCAAAAGAAAGAGTTTCAAGGAAGGAGACCTAGTTTTGCTCTATGACAGTAAACTTTTTCAGCATCCGGGTAAATTCAGAATGCATTGGTTGGGGCCATATGAAGTGAAGATTGTCACATATGGGGGATCTGTACAGTTAAAAGACTGGGGAGGCACATAACTGAAAGGAATGATCAATGTGAGTTGACTGAAACTGTATAGGGACAGTCGACCTCCTAGCACTTAAAAGTTACAGTGCAGTAAGAAATCATGTCAATATTGTACTATAGTAGAAGTTAAGATAGAATAATGAGGAAAATAAATAAAAAGAAGGAAAAGAAGGAAAAAGGAATAAAAAAATAGAAAAGACAGAAAATACTAGGAAATACGGTGCGCAAAGGAAGTGGACTTAGCGCAACAAAAAGAAAAAATTCCGCGTGAAACATATGGGTGACACACTGCGCGCTAAGGAAAATTTACAACAAAAATATGCGTTGCACTCAAAAATTCCAGTGCCACGGAAAAGGTACGAATGGTCCAAAAAAGAGAAAAATGACAGTTAGGGAAAAAAGGCGCCAGTGGGGGGCATTTATGAAATTAAATGAAACATATTCATGGAAATAATTGCAACCAGGGAAGCTTCTCCGAGAAGCTTCACATCATTGATGCCACGACTATATAAAGGAGAAATGCGGGAAATTTACAACTTATTTGAATTTGCAAACTGCGGCGTTAGAAGAGCACACAGAGCAGAGTCAACTGATGAGTGCACAGTGTGAACCAATCAACAACCATCCAATGACAGCATCCAGTGTCCATGATGGCACCACCAAACATGGGCGTGTTGAGACAAACAATGAGAAAAACCCAAAGCAGTGTTAGGGCACCTTACAAAACTGACGTGGTTGAGCTAGAAACCACACAAAGGGGGAATTCATTGATTTTGACGCAATTCCCTCACCACCACATGTAGAACCAGAAATCCCACACATGTGATGGAATAATCCCATGAACCAACCATGGAGGGAATGGACATCGATTCGCACGATAGTGTGCAGGGCCGACAGGCCGAAGACGCAGGCAACCTACAAAGACCTATGAGGGTCGAAGGACCCCATAGGGAAAATGGGGCTACCACGGTGCAAATAGAGGCTACCATGCTGAGACCACCACCTATAGCATGGTCTGCATAGAAATAGGAGGGTCTGGTGGAAGACATTACCGACCAACCAGACCCTGACGTCGAAGAGAGACAGATGGAGGTTGGGACCTCAAGTGAGCCTCCAAGAAGAAAGAGAAAACATCCCATGGTGCAGTCCCCATGCAAGCATCCCGACGCAACCATTGTACTATTGTGCATTCCATAGGGGTTGAAAACCACGCCAACACTTTTAAGGTGCATGGAGAAGTTTAAATATTCAAACCACAATGTGGCCGATGCTGGAAAATTCCCATAGTTTTTGCAGCAGGTATACCTTGACAATATAGGAACATGCCTCTTTGGTGACCCAATTCTACAATCAAAACCATGGGTAGCCAACCTGGCCAACAAAGGAATTCTGAACTTGCTAGAAATTCCCCATTTTGGTAGGCAGAAAGAGGTAAATAACTGCGTAAATCAATTTATGGTGATCCTCCATGGAGGATTCTTATGGTTGGAGGAGCCCATATCAATAGACGTGGAACTAATTTCAATCATCACAAGTATTCCATCTATGGGTGAGATTCCCACGTAGTACCTTGATGATAAAAAAAGGAGAAATCCCTAGATGAGGAGATGAAGAAAACTTACAGCACAGAGAGGGGCTCGCGCGGGATCATAATAAAGAGGATCATGGATGCAACAACAAGAATGGCCACCAAACTCATGGCATGTAATGTGCTTAGAAAATTCTGAAAGAAGGAAGTTCCTACCAGGGTCATCGCAACTGCACCACAGTGCGCCAATGGCACTACGCTCAGTTGGGCCCCATCTTTATTGAACTTGTTCCTCGAGGGTCGAAAAGACGCGTAGGACTTGGGAACAAAGTTACACTATTCATGGTTACTCATTTTAATCACAATTATCAGGTGGAGGGAGCTCCCTTACTCTCATATTTTTTACCGGATAGGTCATTGCCACACAACGCGGTACACATCATTAGGGATCACTTCAGACCCCGAGAATAGAAGTGGAAACAAAGGTACCTTTGTGTGGTACTTTAGCGAGATAAAGGAGAGCGTTGTGAATACTTGGAGAATCACTCTAAACGTGGTCGCACAATACAAGGAGATATCCAACTTTAGAGCGACAAGGCATAATATGTGGATCCAAGCGTGCAAGGATCCGGGGAAGGAGTGGCTACAGTTAAGATAGTGCGTCACTGAAGAGTATGTAGAAATATCAATGAGGGATTGGTACGACGACTAGAGGATTCCAGTCCTGACTCAAGAAGTGCCTAAGGGTACGGAGGTAGACGCAGGGTCAACCAAGACACCTGTAGGTGACACTGTTGCACCCAAAAATTCAATGAAGTTGGGGAAACCCAACCAGAATTCGGCGCATCAAAACAAGGGGAGTGCACCGAAGAAAGATGCACAGACAACACAAAAGGACACTGCCCCAAGACAAGAAGAACAAGGAGCGGGGGCCACTGCGACAAAAACAAACCCCCTCGGCAGCCACCCCACAACAGACAAGGCCACCTAAGTGGCCAATAATACATACACAGGGGTCGTGCAAGAAGAAAAATACACATAAACAACTGCCAGAATACACTATCACCAAGGATGACGCAAACCTTGTGGTCGAGAAAGTGCAGGACCACGCAACGGGAGAATTTGAAGAAGCCCAACACCAGAGAGGCGGAATACAGGATGAGTTGGTAGGGATAAAGAAGGTCCTCGAGCAGATCAGGTCAACGCAAAGGCCTAAAAGGAGAACATAATATTTCCCCGAATCAGCAACAGTAGAGACAAGGACTCTGTTGAGTAAGCAGGACACAATTCAAACTATCTCCCAGGTGAGTCCGACTTTCAGAATGAAAACTAATATGTTGCAGATGGATGAAGCCACAGGCCAGACACCATTGAAGGATCTAGCACAAGTAGAACTGGTATTCTCAAGAATACCTACCAAGGCACTGTATAAGCTCCAAGTCAATGCCGCACAGGAGGTACAATCATGCGCCAGAACATATGCAACAAAACTGCAGGAGACGAGAAATGACAAGGATGCCTTGGAATTTGGTGGTCAAGTAGGTCAAGCTCGAACCAAAGGAGGAAAAGGAGCGTGCAAACAAAATAGAATAGGGTGTGAAAGTAGTGTACAATCACATCCCTGACATCACACAGGTAGAGAACACAAGCACAGAGGAGAAACTTAATCTTATTTCCCAAACAATTGAACACTATAGGAAAGAGATTAAGGAATTAAAAGAAAATATGACTCCTACAAATCCTCTCGAGGTCATAGAGCAGAGGAAACAAGAAGTTGCACTCCAATTAGAAGAATTGGAGAAGCACGTAAGCGCAGCAGAAGAGTAGTTTGATAGAGCCGCGCAACTATGGACAACGCTGGAAGAGGATGAGTAGGTCCAATAGTGAGACCAAGAAGAGGAAAGGCTCAATGCATCCATAAAAGAGCTCAAGAACATGCATAAAACAATGAGCATCACAAAGCCCCTGAAAGGTAATCAGGACTTGAAGAAGCTGCGGGATTATTTAAAAGTTGTGCATATGCAAAAACAGGAGAGACAAGTGGAAGTAGAACCCCTCTAAGAGCAAGCAGCTCAGATGATCACACAAGTGGAGGAGGAAAATAAGAGCATGGTGCAGGCACACATAAAGAGAGAAACATTGATCCAGGAAGAGATCACAACGCAGTCAGTAAAGGCACTGACAAGAAAATCCGCACAGGTCAATACGTGAGGAAGGGAATTAGCAGAGAAGTTCCAAATTTGGAAACAACCATAGAAGGAGCACACACTAAATAAGTGGCTCGGGATGAGCCACATGTCAGTGTTGGGGGCTTGTTGAGCATAGGCCTAATTTGGAGAAAAGGTCTATTTTTGGAAGATAAGGCCAATTTTGGATAAGAACAACTGGCAGGAAAAGCAACACGCAAAGGAGGAAAGCATGGAAGGTGCACATGCAGGAAAACCTAACCACATTAGGGTTAGGGTTTTTGTAAGAGATTGTAACAGCTGATAAGATGAAAATTAGTATAAATAAGTACCTAGGAGGTCTAGGTCGAGGGTCTAGCAGGTGGGAGGATATTGTCTTTCTTGGTTAGGAAAAAAATTGTAAGATCTGATACATCTTTGTAAGATGTTGAGTTGTAGGAGATTCAAGTAGCTATATTTGGAGGGTTAGATCGCATGTTGAGGAGCCTGGTGCGTTCTAGTCTGCCTCACAGAGGTTGTGGAACTTGTGTGATTGTATAATCGAAATTGTAGTGCCCGTGACGCCATATATTGTATAAATCTAAATAAAAGAGCCTAAGAAGCCAGATCTTTGTGGACGTAGCCCAGGAGGGGGTGAACCACGGTAAAACCAGTGTTATGTGTTGTGTTTATTTCATATTTACCTTCTGTCAGTAGTTAGATGATGAATGGATGAATGAATAGTTATGTTAGATATGTTACTTGTTAGATCAATAGGTTGCATGCATAAAATTAACAAATGAATGAATCTTAAGAATAATAGAGAGAACAACAAGATCAACGCCTAAGGAGAGGAAGTACAATTTCAGATCCCCACTCTGTCCTAGGTTGTAAGCACATGAGCTTTGAAGCCACCCTTAGAACTATCTCGGGTGAGACTGCACAATACATTCTATGTGTTGTGTTTCCTTTTGGTTTACCAGGAGGGCCAATGGTTTTAGAGGGTTTTGTTGGAAACATGTTCAGATATAAACCTGGGTCATCCAAGGAGTAGGAAGAGAGAGTAATAACCAACAGGTGGCAATGGAGAGAAAAGGCACGCAAAGGGTATGTTTTTTGGATACAGTTTTTCGTCGAACTTTATGACCACTTTGACTCTAAACCCACCATTTGGGTCACTTAACCAAGTTAAAGCAGTCTGGGACAGTGGAAGACTTTATTGCTACATTTAAGCACTTGGATTTCAAAATAGAGGGAATGTCAAATGATTTTTTTAGGGAATGCTTTATCAGTGGCCTCAAAGAGGAAATTTTTTCCCATGTTCTCATGGCATGCCCCTAGACTTGATTGGAAGCTACTCAATGAGCCAAGGAAGCACAATAGATTGTATCCTCCCATAACCGCAAACCCTCCTTTCCTCCTCTCCCTAAACCCACCAATTTTTCCCCTCCTACAAATCCCCTCAAGATCCAGAAATTAACCAGGGTTGAAATGGTCGAACATCAACTCAAGGGTATTTGTTATAATTTTGATGACAAATATTTTCCCAGGCACAAGTGTAAGGAACAAAAGATTTTTATGGTTGTGACTGAGGATCTTTTTGAAGACGATGTTGTTGTTCTGCCTATGGAGGAACTACCACCGCCATCTGACCTCACCCCACCCTATGATCCACTAGACGTTGGCCCAGTGATTTCACTTAATGAGATCACTGGCTTCTCCGCTCCTGAGACTCTCAAATTAATTGGTTACATCAAAAATAGGAAATTCATCATCCTTGTGGAAAATGGTAGCACCCATATCTTTATTCATCGTCGCATTTCCCAAGAATTCAATTGTTACATCTGTGTCGTCAATAATTTTCAAATCATGATTTTCAATGATGGTTCCATGAAATGTGGGGGACGATGTGAAATTTTTTACTCCAAATTGGTCAGTATCGCCTGAAATCCCATATGTTTGCTATAGACATGGGTGGTTGTGACATTGTTCTTGGTGTTGAATGGTTATGCACTCTAGGCCCCATTTTCATGGATTTTAAGGACTTAACCATGCAATTCCAACAGTCTCCCCTGAGATCATCAGTTCCCATCGCATGGAAAAGCTCCTAAAAAAAGGTCATTCGGGAATTATAGCCCAACTACACTCCATTCATGTTGTTGAGACACCTTATGTGCATCCTGACCTACAAAATATCCTCTCTTGCCATCAATTTGTTTTTACCACCCCCAAAGAACTTCCCCCTTCCCGTGGAGTCCATGACCATTCCATCCCTCTCATCCCGGGCAGTGTTCCTCCCAATGTTCATCCTTATCGTCATCCCTTTTCCCAAAAGAATGAAATTGATAAAAATGTTCATGAATTACTAGAAGTCGATGTTATTTGTCCCAGTACTAGCCCCTATTCTTCCTATGGTCATGGTACTCGAGAAAGAAGGTACTTGGCGCATGTGTCTGGATTTCCACGCCCTCAACAAACTCACAATCAAAGACAAATTCCCCATTCCTATCATTGATGACCTCTTAGATGAATTGAGTGGTGCTCAGTACTTCACCAAATTGGATCTACGTTATGGCTACCACCAGATTCGTATGAAAGAAGAAGACATGCCCAAGACTGCATTTCGCACTCATGAGGGTCATTATGAATTCTTAGCAATGCCCTTTGGATTCTGTAATTCTCCTTCCACTTTCCAAAGTCTTATGAATAATGGCTTCCGTCCTTTTCTCTGTCATTTTTTCTTAGATTTCTTTTTCTTTGATGATATTGTCATCTATAGTAAAACTTGGCCATCCCATCTCTCCCATGTGAATCAAGTTCTCCAACTACTCTCTAAGCACCAACCTTTCCTCAAACAATTTAAATGTGCCTTTGGTGCCTTAGAAGTGGAATACCTAGGTCATATTGTCGGCAAGGATGGTGTCCAAGTGGATCCTAAGAAAATTGAATCTATGCAAGATTGGCCTCGCCCTAAAACTTTTAAGATCTTGCGTAGTTTTCTGGGTTTAACGAACTATTATAGGAAGATTTTTTTGGAATTATGCAAAGGTTGCAACTCCTCTCACTTCTCTCCTTAAAAAGAATGCTTTCACTTGGACTTCAGCTGCGGATGATGCCTCCCAAGCCTTAAAATATGTTATGTTCTTGACCCTTGTCCTAGCCCTCCCAGACTTCACAAAGACATTTGTATTGGAATGTGATGCTTTTGGGGAAGGAATTGGAGCCATCCTCATGCAAGATGGCAGGCGCTTGGCCTTCACTAGAAAACAACTTTCAGGGAGACATTTGGGCCAATCCATTTATGAAAAGAAAATGTTATATATTATGCATGCTATGGATCTCTGGCATCCTTATTTATTGGGTCATCGATTCCAAATCACAACTGATCATCAGATTCTCAATTATTTCGTGGAACATAGAATTTCATCCCCTACGCAACAAAAATGGGTGACCAAGATATTTGACTATGATTATGAGATCATTTACAAGAAGGACAAGGAAAATGTAGTGGTCGATGCTCTTTCCCAGAAATATGAAGAAGACGGGTCCCTTTTCTCCCTCTCCTTCATTGTACCAAATTGGCTCCAAGCTATTCATCAGGAATGGCTACAAGACCCCAAAATTTCTAGCTTGCTCCACCAATTTGAAGTAGTCTATGGCCAAAATGCCCCATTAGTTCTCTCCTATATGCCAGGGGTCTCAAAGGTTAAGGAGGTTGATAAAAATATTACATTTCGCGAGGATATTCTTCATTCCCTCAAATACAATTTGGTCATAGCTCATAATCACATGAAGCAATAAGCAGATCAAGGTCGTTTCGAACAACATTTTTTTGAAGGGGACCGGGTATTTCTTCGACTACAAACTTATAAGCAGACTTCACTCAAACCTCAACACTGTCAGAAAATTGCACCCAAATTTTATGGTCCTTATACAATGCTCAAGCATGTGGGATTGGTGGCCTATCAGTTAGATCTACCCCTTTAGTCAAAGCTCCATCCTATTTTTCATGTTTCCTTCTTGAAGAAGGTGATTGGAACTAAGTGCCAAACTCAAACTAGTCTCCCTGAGTTGGATGAAGAAGGTTCCATATGGTTGCAACCACAAGAAGTCTTGGCCCAACAAGAGCGTCGTATCCATCAGTACACCATCCAAAAAGTGTTATTCCAATGGAAATATACACCTCCAGAAGATGCCACCTAGGAGCCGACCACCATTCTACAACAATTCCCTCATATGAAGCCTTGAGGACAAGGTTTTTCTTCATGGGGGAGGGCATGTTAGGGACCTAACCTCCCTAACCCCTCACGTAGGTAGAATAATATAATTCCATGTAATAAAGGCCAATATTAATAAGGCCTAGCAATAAGGAAGAAGAAGTCGATTGTTAGAAGACCTAATAGAAGCTTCAACTTCTAGAAGGATCTTCCTATAGATTGTTCTTTTGGATAGATAGATTTAGTATAAATACGAGTAGGGGGTATGAGAAATATTGTCTTGGATATTATTGTAATAGAGATCTACTCTACTGGAGGTTTCCCCCTCAAAGAGGCAAGTGAACATTTATATCAGTAATCAAAGTGCTCTTTTTGGTGTTATTCTGGTATTTTTCTGGTTATATCATTGTTTCTCTGCCATTTCTAGCTAAAATATTTATGTTCTGTATACTATATTATATCTGGAATACTACATATTTCTTGTTGTATACTAATTTTCGCATTTAAATTGGTATCGTAAATTTTTATTGGGTCATTTTAGTAGTGACACGACCTGGCTGAGGGTCGGGTACGTTACAAAGTGGTATTAGAGCTACTGGTTCAACACTGGAACCGTATGGGCCAAGCACCAGTGCTAATTTGGATAAATTCACTGTTACAGACTTTGGTCTGAGCGAATTGGGAAAAATAGTGGAAAAACATAGTGAAAATCCCCTATTTCGTGGGAGAAATCGAGATTAGTTTCCCAAATTTACTGAGACATTTTAATGGTGTCAAACAACCCGATCATAGAGTTAAATTTGGCTTGCAAGATCTAATTTTTTGTTTTAATGGAAGCCAACGGAACTGGGAGTGTTTAAAGAATCAACAACCAATATCGCTTTTGATCTTGCGATCGATGATCCAAATTTGTTTTAATAAATTTAAAATTTTCTAAGTATTTCGAAGTTTGGCAAGGTTGCCAGACCGATGACTGAGATTCACTTCAACAGTTAAAATTTAAAGGATATCGACAGTCCATATTCACCTCGATTATGCTCAAAATTTACTACGTGTTGAATTCCTCCAACTGAATCTGTCGATGATCAATGGTCAAATCAACTAGATTTGCGATGAGTTTTAAGTTTTCTGGTAGAACTCACCAATGGTTGATGGTCGAATCGACAAGTTGGGCGAAGAGTGGGTTCATCTAGAAGGAATCTTTGATCGTCAACGAGCGATGGCTAGGGATTGGAAGATTTTGGCCAAAATTTCTAAATGTCGAGGTTTTCCAATAAAACTTGTTGATGGCCAACAGTCGGCGTCGAATGAATTCTACGAAGAATTTTTCAAATGTCGATGGAAATTGTCGATGTATGATAGGAAAGTGGTCAGGCATCGATCGATTTGGCAAAGTGTTTCAAAACAAGTGACAAAATTCGTCGATGGGCAACAGGCTTATGGTCGGGCATCGTCCAACTCGACGAGGAGTTCGAGTCATCTAAGAGAATCGGTTGATGGATGATGGAGGAAAGAGGATGATGAAATCATCATCAACGTGTCATGCCACATCAACATCCACATGTCATTCCACGTTAGCCAACATAAGTGGCCGATGGCTGATGCTCAGGTCGATCAATTTGGGGAAGTGTTTTCAACAGTCATCGGGGATCACTGACCGTCGATGGGTCGATGGTCGGGCGTCGGCCAAATTAGTAAGGATTTTTCATTCACCAACAAATATCATTGATGGTCGATGATCAAATCATCCTGTTTAGAGTTGTGCGCAAAATCGGTCGTCGGGGAGTTGGGTCGATGACCGACGGTTGGGTCGGCAGTTTGGGAAAAATGTTGTGCACTCCCAAAGGAGAACGTCAATGGATGATGGACAATGTAGCATGAATCAACAACTCAGATTCCACATGATTTGATATCAATAGTTCATATTTAAAGAGATTTTATAGTAATAAAACAATCAAATTTTTAAGAATTTTTCAAGCTTTTACAGGTCACGAACTTGCGAGCCGATTTAGAGGCCCTAAACGACATTTTTAGGTAGTCGGAACCCACGAGAACATAATGTATAGAGGTACATGGGGTCTCTACAACTTAAATAAAATATCTCGGAGAGAGATATCCAATGAGCTAAACAGTTCACAAAACAGATCTTGTATGAAGAAGTTACAACCAAAACAATGAGGGTAAAATTTTGGCACCGAAGTTACTTTCGGAGGGCATAACTCCATGCTCAGAAGTCCATTTGGGGCATAGGAGTAGTCGATGGAAATATTATGACCCATAGAAGGTAGAGGTGAAATCATATTTCGGTTATGGGTACCTGGAAATGTGTTGGGGGTGAAAGAAGGCACCTGTAGCATACATGGATAAATTGGGTAAAACAATCAAAACTTTTTCGGACCATAACTTTAAGATCAGAGCTCAGATTTGAGCAAATGAATAGTCATTGAAAATTTCTTTAGGAGTAGAAGATATATTTCAACCCATAATTTTGAATTGGATGTTATATTTTCTCAGAAAGTGAAAAAAAAGATTGTTGTAGTAGTAAATGAGTGGAAATTGCAACATGTGGATGTTGTAACTTTTCTCTCATAACTCAGATTGAGGCACGATAAAAACCATTGGAAAGTTTTCTTGGAGAGGAATGCATTTAAGGAATAAGATTATAGAATAGTGCATTATTACTCCTCATAATTTGAAATGAACAATGGCATGTAATCTACTTAATAAATATTTTGCAATATGCTTAATTCTAACAACAATTGTTGCATGCACATTCTTGCAGAATTATAAATAAAGAAGAGCATACTTTAGTTCCTACATGATAACTAGAGATATGGAGGACACTTAGGGGTCTTATATCCATGAAGAATAATTTAGAGTCCTGCATGTCGGCATGGGTAATTTTGAAACTAAGTCTAAAGGAAGAAGAGATAGGTAGGAGCCTGTAACCATGAGAAGCCTGCGAAAAGAAGTGCATAGCTATAGGTTTGATAATGAGAGGATCATGAAGGATCAATAAGACATACTTCAAAGCCTGAATATGCTACAGAAACAAGTTAACAAGGATTCATGCACAAGGCAAGAAGCTAGTTCCAAGCAAGTGAAGGTGTCTAGGTCTCATGATACGAGGGATGATCACAAATGATCTAGACAATCAAGGAGTAATAACAGACATCAACATCATCATTCCATAAGGCACTCAAACAGAAAAAATATATGCATGTTCAAGTTCGGAAAGCAACCCAAGTATACCTTCAATCAGGCATCACAGAAGGAGACATGAGTAAGATAACTTGCAAGGGGAACTGAGGAAAATCAAACAACCATCATTTGATGGAGAAAACAAGAAAGGTAAAGATGTAGAAGCATGGTTGTTGGGAATGAGGAAATATTTCCAATTGCATAATTACTCATCAAATGCAGAATCCAAAATTGCAGCTTAACACCTTCAAGGGAAGGCAACTATGTGGTGGGAGCGACTGGAGTAGGTTAAGCACCTTGACGAGAAAATAATTTATTGGAAGCAGTTCAAGAAATATTTCCATAACTAGTACTTGTCAGAGCAATATTGTGAAAAGAAGATGCAAGAGTTCTTTGAACTCAATATTGGGAACATGACCATGGATGAATATGAGAGAAAGTTCTTAGAACTTCTCGGGTATGTGAGATTCATCAAAGATGAGAAGGTCAAAATTCATAGTTTCTTAAGTGGACTGCCATCCTTTTATAAGGATAAAATTTAGTTTGATGAACCCAAGAATTTAGAAGAAGCCATAAGAAAGGCCAAGTATTTGTATGAGCAGAATAAAGGAAAGCCGACTTTCTAAAGTACGTAGGATGAAAAGAAGAAATGAAAGATGTATCAAAAGAAGAAAGGATTCAAGACACCTTTCATCAAAAACATATCTCAATCATATCAGCAAGGGAAACCATCTTAAGGTGATCAGAAAATGACAGAGTCCTTGAAAAAGAGTCTAAGGTAGCATCCCATAAAGTGTTGGGAATGTGAAGGGGATCACATGTATAAATATTGTCCTCACCGAGGAGATAAAATGAATATTTTTCATAGTGTGAAGAAGGAGGATACAATAGAGTACATGGGAAAAAGAATGCCAGGGATCTATGCAGCCTTGGACAATAGACAAGTAGTCTATCAATCCCACATGATTGAAGTGGAAGGTAAGATTGATAATCATCCCATAGATATTTTAATTGATTCTGGAGCTAGTCATAGCTATATAGATCCAAAGTTAATTGAAAGATTTAAATTGAAGAAAAGAAAGCATGAAAAGTCTTGGTTAGTTCAGTTAGCTACTGGAACCAAGAGAAGAATTAATGAGCTTGTTAAAGAATGCCCTATCAATATGAATGGAACTAACACTAATTCATATTTGAACATCATACCGCTTGGGTCTTATGACTACTTGATTGGTATGGATTGACTATAAAATAATTGTGTTGTTTTATATTGTTATAAAAAGGTTTTCACGTGTAGAGATGAAGAAGGAAATTCAAGGACAGTGCAAGGTATTCCAAGGCCTATATCTTTTTGAGAGATTTCAACATTGCAGTTGAAGAGAAGTTTTAGAAAAGGGTGCTAGACATATGCATCCCATATGGAAGAGCCAATGGAGGATAAGGAGCCAAGTATCAAAGATTATCCAGTATTGAACGAGTATGAAGATGTGTTTGAAGAGTTTCCAGGATTTCCACCAAAGAGGGATATAGATTTATCAATTGAATTAATTCCAGGAGCTGCCCCAGTATCTAAGACTCCCTACAGAATGAGACAGAATGAGCATGCCAAAACTAAAAGAGTTACAAATGCAACTAGAAGAATTGTTAAAGAAAGGGTACATACACCTAAGTATTTCTCCTTGGGGTGCCCCATTTCTTTTTGTCAAGAAGAAATATGGAACGATGAGGTTATGTATTGGCTTCAGACAGTTGAGAAAGGTTACAATCAAGAATAAATACTTTTTTCCAAGGATTGATGATATTTTGATCAGTTGAAAGGAGAAAAAATATTCTCCAAGATTGACTTGAACTTAGGCTATCATCAAGTGAGAATCAAGAAGAAGACACTAGCAAAACAACCCTTAGGACTAGGTATGGACACTATGAATTTGTGGAGGTGCCTTTTTGTTTGACAAATGCACCAACTAAATTTATGTGTCTAATGAATGAGGTGTTCAAAGATTTCCTGGATAAGTTTGTAATTGTGTTCTTGGATGATATTCTTATCTATTCCAAGACAGAACAAGAGCATGAGAGACATTTGAGGATGGTGCTACAAGTGTTGAGAGAGCACCAATTGTATGCCAAATTGAGTAAGTGCACTTTTTATCAAAAGTAGATCCATTATTTGGGTCACATTGTTTAAGAAGAGGGCATAACAGTGGATCTAGAAAAGATTGAAGAAATCAAGAGTTGGCCAGCACCAACAAATATTTCAGAGGTTAGATCCTTTATGGGTATAGTTGGTTATTATAGGAGATTCATTGCGAGATTCTCCAAAATTGCACACCCAATAACATATTTGCAAAAGAAGGGAGTAAAGTTTGAGTGGAGTGCCAAGTGTGAAGAAAATTTCCAGTGCTTAAAGGATTCATTAACCAGTGCACCTATTTTGAAAGTTGCAGATCCATATGAGGATTTTGTTGTGTGCACAGATGCTTGCAAGGAAGGGTTGAGTGGATTCCTTATGCAAAATGGACATGTAATTTGTTATGAGTCCAGAAAATTGAAGGAACATGAAATAAATTATGCCACACATGACTTAAAGATGGAAACCATAGTACATGCCTTAAGAATATGGAGGCATTACCTTATGGGAATAAAATTTGAATTAAGGACAAAACATGGTGGTTTGAAATATATTTTTGAACAACCAACACTAATGCTAGACAAACAAGATGGCTAGAATTTCTTAGTGAATATAAATTTGATATCAAGCACATAAGGGGAAAAGAGAACAAGGTGGTTGATAAACTCAACAAAAGGGTGCATAAATTTCATGCTACAACCATTGGTATGTACATGACATATTTAAACGTCATAATTTTAGAGGTTGTAGCTGCATATCAACATTATGTGCAAGTTAAAGAAAGATTACAACAAAATGATATACATCATAAATATAAGGATTACAAACTAGAAGAGGATGAAATCCTCTTATTTTGAAATAGAGTTTATGTTCCCAATTCTCAGGAATTGAGAAATTTGGTTCTAAGAGAGATGCATAATGTGCCATATGCAGGACATCCAGGATATCAGAAAACTATTATAGTGGTAAGAGGCCAATATTTTTTGCCTGACATGAAGAAAGATGTCATTGATTATTTGGCCAAATGCATGGAATGTTAGAAGGTAAAGGCCGAGCATAGACATAGGATTGTTGCAGCCATTTCCCATTCCTGAATGGAAATAGGAAGTTGTTACTATATATTTTATTACCAAATTTCCTAGGACAACAAGGAAACATGATTCCATCATGGTATTGGTGGACAAACTCACAAAGGCTGGACATTTCATTCCAGTGAAAGTAACTCACAAGGAAACCAATATTGCAGAAATTTACATGAGAGAAATTGCTAGGCTACATGGTGTGCCTAAGGGAATAGTGTCAGATCGAGATCCCAAGTTCACTTCCAAGTTTTGGAGGGGGTTGTTTAAGAGATTTGAGACAAATTTGAATTTCAATACAACATATTACCCAGAGTGAGATGGGCAGACAAAAAGAATTAATCAAATAATTGAAGATATGTTGAGAATGTATGTAATGGACAAGCCTTCTAAGTGGGAGGACTATATCCATTTAGTTGAGTTTGCATACAACAATAGGTATCATGAATCATTGAATATGAGCATGTTTAAAGAATTGTATGACATAAAATGAAACACACCAGTAAGTTGGGATAACTTAGCAGATAGAGTTGTGATTGGGCCATAATTGTTAAAGGAAATGGAAGAAAAAATGGTAAAAATCAGGCACAATTTAAAAGTTGCACAAGATGGGGAGAAGAGCTATGTTGATAGAAAGAGAACAAATAGAGAATTCAAAGTGGGAGAGCACATGCTTTTAAAAGTTAAATTCAAGAGAAGATCGTTTAAATTGGGAAGTTTCCCAAAGTTGGTAGCAAGATATTGTGGGCCTTTTGAGGTCTTAGAAAATATAGGACCAGTTGCATACATACTAGCATTACCTGCATCCATGATAATTCATAATGTGTTCCATGTATCTTTGTTAAAAAAGTATGTTCCTTATCCTAATCAGGTGATTGATTGGAATGCGATCCAAGTGGAACTAGTGCGCATCCTGGATTGGAAAATCAAAGTGATCAAGAACAAATCCATAAGCCTGGTAAAGATTCAATGGACCTGTTATGGTCTTGAAGATGCTACATGAGAGCATGAGGAAGCCATGCAAGAAGTATACCTGCAAATTTTTGCAAATTTTGAAGAAAATTGAATGTACATTATACATAAGCGAATGAAGACTCCATTTTGGAAGCTTAAGATCCTGGAGCCACAACTCTGAGATTCTTTTCCAAGCAATGGGGGGTTGAGGGGAAAAGGGAGTTGATGGTTGTATTTGATGTGTGAGTCATTAAGTTGTGGAATTATCATGTATTTTGATGTAATTTTTTTATATATACTTCAATGTGTAAACTGTACGGTTATGTGCACTGAGGACAATGCAGTTTGTAAGGGGAGGGGAATTTAACATCCCCATTTTCAAACCCCAAACTAGCGATGTGTATTGTAAATATATCATGTGGATGAAGAGACAAGCAATGCATATTGTAAATGTGATGTATGGTGTAGAGGGTGTAGAGCCAATATGTAAACAATGTAAATTGAAATTCAATGAATAAAATGTATCGCCAACTGCAGACATAAACAGACGAAGATTGGGGGCTAAGTATCCACAAGAGAGGGTAGGCATCCAAGGGGTAGAGTTACCCATATCTATTAAACCAAAACCCATTTCCTATTTTTTCTGAAAATTATCCTTGCCATGAACCTCCCATTAGTTGTTGAGTGTTCTAGAGCCCAACCATTGAATTCATGTAAGAGGGTTGGTGTGAGAGTCACTTTCCATATTTATTGAGAGCATGGGGGTTGAGTACAATCATCTTAGGGAAGAGTGCAAGTACAGAAAGAAAGGGAAAGAGAGGAAATTTGTATGGGTAGGAGACCAGTTTTTACACATTCACGTTTTTGTCTTGTTTTTGCATGGAGAGTTGTTTTTCCATGGAGTTTTCATACTAACAATAGAGTTCAGGTAGCTGTTTTGGACATGTTTGGTTGTTGTTTGGAGCTATAATTTCGTGGAGAAAGAGGTTGTGTGCCTTGGAACGAGTTGTTCGAAATTCGTTCAAGGAGCATGCGTTTTGGCTACTGGGTGAATTTGTGTTTCAACTGTAGAATTCCTGAAGTCCCAAAAAATAGAATTCATGTCAAACCTGTACTAGAAGCCTTGGAAGGGTGATCCAGGTGGATATTGGTGGCTACCCACTTGTTCCAAATTCCAACTGGCTCATCTTGACAATTTTCAGTTCAACATGTTTATCTGTAATGGGGACAATTCTTTGTAATTGTGGGTTCTTCACTTACGGGGTGGTCCTGGAGCCCTACACAGCATCCAAGTGGATATTGGTGGCCACCCACCTATTCCATCTGGCTTATTTTGGAAGTTTTCATATCAGTACATCTTTTTGTACTTCTAGGGCCATTTTGGGGCTCTAAATTGTGTTTTCTTGGCTTGCCACAGTCAAACTATAGACGGAGTCAGATTTTGACAACAAAATGCTTAGTTCTCGAAAAGAGATTTCCAACGAGCAATTACGCACCTAAAACGAAGATCGTATGCAAAAGTTAAGACCTCATGAAGTTAATGTACTAACTTACCCCAACGGGGCCCACATGACTTTTGGTGTTTCATGTCCTAGGGTTAGGTTTTTGGATGTCAAGGGTTTTTGCATTAATTTTTATCATAAAAAGGCCTTCAGAGCCTCATTGCAATCATCTTATTGAGAATGAGTGTAGACGTCACATCTATACTCAGAGATAAAGTTGCCACCATTCTAGTGAGTCTTGCACTCTGTATTTTTACAGTGTCTGTAAAATTCTTTCATTAATAGAAATCATGTATTGTTGTATCTCTCTGTTTTTGGAAATTTTCATGAGTATTTCATTATAATATCTCTGCTTTCATTTTGTTCCCAAAATAATCCGGATCAAGGGGAGTGGAAAGGCCCAAGGGACTATGAGCAGTGAATTAGGGGGATTCCATCCCTTGGGTTGTGCAGGTTGAGGGGAAGTTTGTTGGTGGACTGGAATTAGCTTAGATTTTAACTGATGAAAGGGGGACATTATCCAGCCTTAGCGACCTCCGTCTCTTGTGGATTCATAGTCCCAGATTGGGGTGTCTTGTTGTTGAGAACTGAAACAATAAGGCTACGGTTGGGAGGAATGTCCGTCCTTTGCAGCGGGTTGCACATTTTATAAGATAAGTGTTCTAGTGACTGTGTTTACTTATGTTAAATGTTGATATGTATATTTGTTGTGCATCTACTCCGAGTTAGCTTGGTTAATGTTGCTTGTTGTGAGAATAATAATGTATTTAAATACATGTTTATATGGTGGAATGCACAATTGAGAAATTATATTTATGTTTTTGTAGAACATGGACAATTGATGAACTTGTATTTCTTGTTGTTATTAATTTCCGCATTTAAATTGGTATCATAAATTTTTATTGGGTCATTTTAGTAGTGACATGACCCAGTTTGGGGCTGGGTACATTACATCTCCCATGGGTTGTGATCTCTTTAACAATAATCTGGACCAATGATTCAATCTCGGGTATCATGAGGCAGATGGAGTTGGATGCAAGCATAGTGAATGAAAATTCAGAGCTTAACAACTCCAATGACAATGACATATGACATATATGTGTATACCATGTGAAGTGGATGACTCAACTTTTCAGATGAGCCTAATTTTTTCCCTTTTTAAAGCACTAATTGCATTGCAACTATTTTGATTGTACATTCATGGTCATGTCAATTATATGTTTTGATCGCAAATTCTTGGACATGGTAATGATATACATTAAAGGTTTGGTCCCAACTCTTTGTATATTCAATTACCACCATGATTATCATTGTTTGAAAATTTATCACATTGATCTCTTTCTTTGTTATTTTGTTATTAGTTTTTTTGTTTATTAGTAATTCCAATAATAAAGTTTTTCCTTTTCCTTCCATAAATTGATTTATATCCAGTGTATCACTGATTATGTTATAGATTATGTGAGAAATAGAGACATATATTTATTTATTTTGATAAATATTTTTTATTATATTTTAGGTCAAAATGGATATATTTTAAGTAATTTTGATAGGTAATGTACCACCATTTCAACTGCAA
>JZKD02S1300963.1:143994-156361 GCA_000966675.3 Picea glauca | reverse complement strand
CATAAGCATTGTTGTTCCATTCTCTCAATAACGGGCCACCCCCAAGTTGAGGCTATGATTCCACAAGGAGGTATGGCCCTCTTGGTTGTCCACTCTCCACATTCAACAACCCAAATACGAGGTTCTACTCCAACAACAGTTCCAATCCACCTGCTTTCTTCCCTCAACCAACAAAACCCAAGGAATGGGATCCCCCTTCTCTTCCGCATAGTCCCCTGGGCCTTCCCACTTCCCTCCAAGGCTCCAATGCACACGGTTCGCTAGGAATATCACTATTAGGGACTCCAAAAATTCTCAGTTACTCTAGGAGTGCTTACAAGAACCTTCTCAAGGATCTTGATCCATTTCCTCAACAAAAAATGTCACAATAGGCACATAGGCCACCAATTCAACATAAACACATCCCAAAAATGGTTGTCCTCAAGCATAGCATGATTAGTGCTATTTCTAGCACCTAGCTCCCCTCTTTCTTTCCAAATCAGCAAGTAAAAACTATCCCAAAAATGAACTCAAATTTCCTTTTCTTCTCATGCAAGCTTGAATCTCACATTTCCCAAAAAGTGGTTGTACTCAGCCCATGCTGTCATAAATTTGGTGAGTTGACATTTCCCACCTGCCACTCTTACATCACTTTAATATCTCTTTTGATAATTCTAAGAGAATAAACATTAGAATGAAATGTCTTGAATTAATAGAAATGGGTAACCCTTTAACCCCTCTTTAGCCCTCTCTCTTGTGGAATCATATCCACCCATCAACAATGAAGAATGCGCACTGGCTCTACAAGATAAACACAAGAAACATGGTCGATATGTTAGCAGTGGCTGCTCAAAGCACATGATAGGTGATGAGGACAGGTTCCTAACCTTGAGAAAGGAAAGAGATGGACCAATCTCCTTTGGAAACGACGACTCAACTAGAATCATTGGAAGAGGCACAATTAGAATTGGAAACAAGGATACCAAGGAAAAAAATGTTGTACTAGTGGAAGATATGAAACATAATATTCTAAGTGTAAGTCAAATATGTGACCAAGGTCACAAACTTGTGTTTGATTCACATAAGTACGAGATAATAAAAGAAGGTTCTGACATATTGGTTGCAATAACTCTAAGAACTTCAAGCAACATATATGTATTAAGTGAAGTTGGAAATGAAAAGTCTCGTCTAGGAAAGGAATATGAAGTTTGGCCATGGAAAATAAGAATGGGTCACATAAACTTTGATAACCTTGTCAAAGTCATAAAAAGGGAATCAGTTAAAGAAATGCCCCAGATCACGAAGCCAACCAACACATTATGCAAGAATTTTTAACAAGGAAAGAAAACAAAGACCAAGTTCAATTCAAATGAATACTCCACAACAAGACCACTGGAAATTGTGCATATTGATCTAGTTGGACCAACTAGAACAAAGGGTTTAAAAGGTTATAAATATTTTATGTTATTGATTAATGATTATACAACGATGACTACAGTTTGTTTTCTCAGGAAGAAGTTAGAAGCATTCGAGAACTTCAAGATATATAAGGAAATGGTTGAAAATGAAATTGATTGAAAAGTCAAATGTTTGAGATCCGATAATGGAGGAGAGTTTACTTCAAAAGAATTTATGGATTTATGTAGAAAGATTGGAATAAAAAGACAATTATCCATTGCTAGGACACCTCAACAGAATGGAGTTGTCAAAAGGAAGAACAAGACAATACAAGAAATGGCTCGAACAATGTTAATGGATTCAAATTTGATATATGTCTTTTGGGCACATACAATGCATAAAAAAGTTCACATTCAAAACAAAGTAATGCTCAGAAAAAAACAGTGATAAAAAATCCTACGAGCTATGGAAAGGAAGACCAATGAATGTGAAGCACTTCAGAGTTTTTGGAAGAAAATGCTACATCAAAAGATAAGATGGCATAATGGGAAAGTTTGATTTTTGCGTGGATAAAAGAATAATTGTTGGATATTCGAGAACAAGGAAAGCATACAAATTTTTCAATGTAAGGCTCAAAAAAGTTGTGGAAATCATCAATGTGATGGTTGATGAGACAAGTGGATGGAAAATAAAGGAAGAAGAGAAGGATTCAATGGAATAGGTTCATGAAGAAGAAGCAAAGGATGAAGAAGTAGCATAAGGGGAAGCTGAAGAAGATGAGTTAGAAGTAGAAGAGAAAGAACAAAAAGTACCTCCAAAGACACCTAGAAAATGAATACAAAAGAATCATCTATCATATCATATTATCAGGAACAAAAATGCAGGAGTTGAGACTAGAAGAAGAATTCGTTCACCAAAACCATTGCACCTAGCACTCTTATCCTTGATTGAGCTAAGAAACTTTGAAGAAGCCATAAAGGATGAATTCTAGATAAAAGCCATGGATGGAGAGTTTGATCAGATAGAGAATAATGACACTTAGGAATTGGTTCCAAGGCCAAGGTACAAGAATGCGATTGGCACAAAGTGGATCTTTAGAAAGAAATTGAATGAATATGGACAGGTTACCAGGAACAAAGCTAGATTGGTATGTAAAGGATACGCTCAGGTTGAAGGTATCGAATTTGAAGAGACATTTTCCCTAGTTGTCAAAATGGAAGAAATCATATTGATCCTAGCTTATGCATGCTCTAAGAATATTAAAGTGTATCATATGGACGTGAAATCAACCTTTCTAAATGGTGAACTAGAAGAAGAATTCTACATTGAGCAACCAGAAGGATTTCAATTGTTAGAGAATAAAAACTATGTTTGTTGGTTGAAGAAGGACTTATATGGTCTCAAACAACCCCCCAAAGCATGGTATTCCATATTAAATAAATATTTATAGTAGCAAGGGTTCATGAAATGAAATGCAAAAAACGACATCTGCATCAAGGTAACTCAAGATAGTATTTTATTATTTGAAGTTTATGTTGATGATATTATTTTTGGAAGTGATGATGATAGGTTGAGCCAGAAATTTGCAAAGGATATGTAGAATGAATTTGAAATTTCATTACTTGGAGAACTATCATTCTTTCTGGGTCTTCAAATATGTCGAAACAACCAAGGCATTTTTATTTCTAAAACCAAGTATATCAAAGAAATGTTAAAGAGGTTCAGAATGGAAGATTGAAAACCATTCAGTACTCCTATGCAAACCAGTTGTAAGTTAAGTAAATATGATGATTCAACGTCTACAAATCAAAGACAATACATGTAAATGATTGACAACTTATTTTATGTGACAACATTTAGACCATATGTAATGCAGGAAATTGGATAGGTGGAAATATTTCAAGTAGCACCAAAGAAATCTCATGTTCTAGCAGTAAATATGATATTCATATATCTCAAGGGTACAAAAGCGTTTGGATTATGGTATCCAAAAGGAAATGATCTATCACTTATTTCCTATATAGATGCATTTTGGGCAGGTTATATTGATGACCAAATAAGTACAAGTGGAGCAACGTTCTACTTGGGTGAGTGTTTGGTATCTTGGCTAAGCAAGAAACAATCATCAGTATCATTTTCTACAGCCAAAGCAAGGTATATTGCAACAACAACATGTTGTACACAGGTTATGTGGATGAAACAAACTTTGACAGATATACAGGTTCAGTATGATGATCCCATTCCGATATATTGTGATAATACAAGCACCATCAATATCTCAAATAATCCAGTGATGCACTCCAAGAAGAAGAAAATTCCAATCAAGTATCATTTTCTATGGGAACATGTTGCAGAGAAGAACATTCTAGTTGAGTGTGTTGGCACCAAAGAACAGATTGCATATATCTTTACAAAATCACTTTCAAGGGAAGCCTTTGAGTATCTTCATTAGAAACTTGGCATAGTTTCTACCCCACAATGAATTTTGAATATTATTCTCATATGTCTTAGATTTACACAAGGAAGCACCATAAAGAGGATAGTTCAATTTGAGGGAGAAACTTAAGGAAGAGTTCAATCAGGGGGAGAAACCCCAAGGAAAATGCAGTTAGGGGGAGAAACCCCGATGGAATTTACCTTTGCCATTCATGTCAAAGGGGGGTATTTTTCTCAAATGCATGGATATAGAGTTATATGCTTGGAGAGAGACATGTTTCCAGGGGGATCAATGGTCATAGGGGGAGCATGAGAGATATGACTTCAGTGTTGCATCATAGTGTTTCCATCAATGCCAAAGGGGGAGATTGTTGATTAATTGGGTTGGTTTTCATTGATGTCAACCCTTGAAGCAAGTCTGGTAGAAATTTTTGGTAGACCCAACAATATGGTTAAGGGACTCAAGTTTTTTTGATGTAAAAATGTATGAAGATAAGTGTATTTGTAGGTAAGAATATTCTAGATGGATAGTACATGTCATGCCATTTCCGGTGATATGTGGAACATCACATAGCTACTCAAAGTTAGAGATTTATGGCATTGTGACAATGGAGAACCCTCATGAGTTGTCTAGAAGCCCCTAGAAGGTCAAAGAAGTCAAATTATTCTAGAAAATACTAGAATAAGTTGACTAGTGAAAGTGGGTGAAACTAGGATTTAATCATGGGTTAAGTTGTTGCAATAAGAAAATAATTAAAAATAATTTATTTGAAACTAGAAGTGGAGAGTTTACTATTTGTGGATAAAGTGGTTATAAGTGGACAAGTGGTTAGAAGTGGGTTAGCCCTAAAAGAAGGAAGTTGGGTTAAGTTGGTTAGAAGGTAACCCCTAGAGGAAGCTACTTGGAGAGTATAAATAAGAGAGCAAGGGATTCCTATTATCACCTATTGAGAACATTGAACATCTATTATCGTGTAAGGTTTATTGAAGGTACTCATTGATACATCTAAAGGTATGCAAGTCTGAGGTAGCAAGAAGGGTTGACGACGAAAGTTTCACAGTATTGTAGAAATACTGGAAAAAAAAACCTAGTTTTTGAGGTGTACACAAGCTACAATGGAAGAGGTCGTGTATGTACGCAGGAGAGTAGTATAAAAGGGTGCATACAGTTGGAAAAACCATGAAATCTTGATTTGTTGAGGGTGTTAGGTTCTCAAATGATGAAGGCAAGCTCCCGAGAAGGTCTACAATGATAAGGTACATCAGATCTATCTATAGGTTCAAAAGGTATGTCTTATTTTATGAGTATTTGGATATTGTTTTCTACATGAGATATGGTTATGAGGGTTTGAGGTTTTTTCCTAGAGAGGTTATTTTCTATATGGAACTTATTGTATAAGTCATATCTACAAAAATACAGTGACGATAAATATGGTATTGATCATTGGTACATCTTGTTAGTATTGAGGCATATCTCGTATTTCTTGGCATATGGTTGAGGGATTTTGGGGTACATGGTTAAGGGATTTTTGGTTTTGAAGTGGTTGTGAAGTTGCTAGTGAAGTTTGAGACTGCATATCAGTGAGAATTTGATGTTTATTCCATGTGAGAGTTATTACACTTGATCATGATTGTATACACATGTATGGCATATGACTAGAGAGACATAGATGCACTTGGTTAAGGGATATATATGGTGATATATGTATAGGGAACAACTACATATTGGACATAGTGTCAGGTTATAGGTTGACGTGACAGAGGCAAAAAAGTGTCCGAGTTTCATAAAAGGTGAAAAAACTATCTTTCTTAAGGTGTACGCATGCTACAGTATAGACAGACCGCGTACATACACAGACTGTAGTATAGACATGGCATGTACATACACAAGATGAAACATATACAGGTCACGTACCTATCGATATTTGTTGGTACATACTAACTTCTGGTACATGATTGATTACATGTTATTGGTACAGGTTGGTTACAGGTTGTTGGCATAGACTGGTACAAGCTTATAGTGGTATATCTCACAGGAACAATGTGGCAGTGGTTTCATCATTTGACACTTATATTTCAGGGTAGTTGGATGGGGAAATGATAGGTGGTTGGAGCCACCTTCTGATTATAGTCGAAGAACATAGGGGGTTTTAGCCTCCTTTTGGTTGTATCCAAAGAATTGGGGAGTTGGAGCCTCCCTTAGGTTGTATCCTGAAAACATAGGGGGCTAGAGCCTCCTTCCAATTGTAGCTGGAGAACAAAGGAATTTGGCTCTGACAATGAATGTAATTCTTAAAGACATATAAGAAAAATCATTCTGTGGTTTTCTCTCACATTTGGTTTCCATATAAAAAATATCGGTGTATTGTGTATGTGTATGATTTTTCATTGTTCATGGTTTATTTACTCTACACTTGTTGAATGATATTGGTGTATTGATCATAAATATTAACAACACTTATATATTGTGGCTAAAAAGGATTAAATTTCTCTATTACTAATTCGCCCCCCCTCTCAGTAATCCAACAGGCCCACCAATCCCACCCCTCCTTCTACTCCTCTCAAGATCCAAAAATTAACTCAGGCAGAAATGGTTGAATGGCAACTTAAAGGGTCTTTGCTATAATTGTGATGAAAAATATTTTTTGAGGCACAAGTGTAAGGAAAAGAAATATTTTTATTTCCATCTCAAAGGATGTTTCTGATGAAGATATCGATGTTTCCCCTATTAAAGAGATTCCACCAGCAAATAATCCAACCCTGCCCTCTGATCCACCTTAAATTGAACCATTGATTCCTTGAATGCCCTCACCAGTTTTTTTGCTCAACAAACCCTCAATCTAATTGTCTACATAAATAATATGAAATTCATTATCCTGGTTGATAGTCGAAACACCCATAATTTTATTCATCTCTGAATTTCTCAAGAGACCATGTGTTATATCTGCACTATCAACAATTTTCAAATCATGATTGCAAATGGTGGTTCCATGAAATGTGGGGACCGTTGTGAAAATGTACACCTACAAATTGGTCACTATCACTAGAAATATCATATGATTCTTGATATTTTGACATGGGTGGTGTTGAGGAGAGGAATGGAAATTCCTCACTCAAGGTAATATATGTGGGAATGTTACCCTGGGTTTATAACCTTGCAAAATTTCAATCAGTCGTCATGAAGTATGTTCTTGGACTTGATGCTATTTTAAAATTATGTGTTTCAACTTAAAAAATTGTGAAACGTTTATATGTAAATGATTACAAGAATTAAAATGAATGAAGTAAGGGAAATAACAATCTAAAAATCAGAAATACACAAGTCTCAATTGAGAAAAACAAGATTTTATTAATATAAGTTTTTCTGAGATACAATAAGAATGCCTTTTTTCAAATCCATGCGAGGGTGAGCACCAAGATCATACTTAGAATTCTAATATGGAATTGAACATCATACATAAAAAACTATCGTTTGAAATAAAATGACCAAGAATGTATACACTGGATAAACCAAGTCACAAGCCCACCAAGTCTTGACTCTACAAAATAATCTTAGTCAGACCTAAAACTTAATATCTAATAAAAATACATAGACTATCAAGAGAATTGAATGACCTTCTAAAGCATGTCAAATATCAATGCTTCCTAGTCCTTTTTTATTTTCCACCTTTAGAAAGATCCTTCTATCAACAAGATGATTTATCCTTTTTAAGAAAATTGGAAAATGAGAAGATGTAATTCATAAATCTCAATATGAAACAAGATAAAACCTTATCAAAAGTGTTTCTCTAATTCCTCATGTCCACTTTGTCCTTTGGTTCTTCCTTTTATTCTCCAAAAGATATTTCATCAAGTAGTTGAACTACTTTTAGTTACTAAAGTTAAATAACTTTAGTTAATAAACAGGACAAATAACTTTATTGATAAGAATATTTAATAAATAAATTATAACTAAATAGGTGCCACCCCCCCCCCCTCTATTATGCAAATATTTATTTCAATAATCAAAATAGTTTTTCCTTGTTGCTTTATGTAACCATCAAATATAAAATCAACATCATAAACATATTATAAGCATGCATTCAAAACACTATGACATAATTCCACTTGTATCTCCCATAAAAATAACATGATATTTAAAAGTTTCAAAATAAAATATCATGGTTCTACCATCTATCCTCCCATAGTGTCAAAGTCAAAATTTGTCTAAACATAATTAAAATAATCCAGGAAACTTCTTCCTAAAAAATCATCTCTTTCTTTAATAAAGTTCTGATATTGGGAGTTCTTTTCTTCTAGATGGGAAATTTCAGGATGTTCTTCATGTAAACTTCTCTTCCCACTACCTGCTAATTTAATCTTTGAATGAGTGGAGGAAGAAGATTTGGCCATGATGGCTAAAGTAATATGTTGCTTACCTTTGTCAATCTAGGAGCAATGTGGTGTGGTTTTATGATCTTTTGGAGGAGGAAGAGGAGGCATGGACTCATGTGTAGCAGTTGTGTGAACATGTAGCATTGGTTGAACTCGAGGTAAAGGAAAATATGAACTAGAAACAACAATAGTATGAATTGGTGGTGGGGGGAGAGACATAGGCCATTGATTGGCACTAGAAGAAGGATTGGCAGGTAAATTACCCCATCCATCAATGTTAATATGCATAGGAGAGTCAAGGATGTTTAAAATACTAGGGTGAGGTTGTAATATATAATTAGGAGGCTTCTTGGGGTTATGGAAAGGCTTGCTAACCACTGAGGTTTAAATGCCCTATTTGGATCCACTGCTGGAACTCATCATAGTCAACATCAAAATGAATAGAAAACCTCATTTTTTTATGCCTCCTAGGATGCCAAAATGTATTAGGCCCTCAACCTATTCTTTCTCTATTTCCCCCACTTCCTCCTAAGTTGCTACCCCTACCGAAGAAACTCATCTAAAACCATGATGATTCAATTAGCACAAGTATAAAACAATAGTAAGATAAAACATCTAATACAATTTGTCTAAATGATTAAACTAACTCTGACATGACACAACCATATAACACAAATGGGAAGTGAAAAGGAATTAAGAAAAAATGGGGCAAAAATATATCATCCATTAACCACATCCAACCAATAGTATACAAGTCTACAGTTCATATATGATGATCATTATTTCCAAAAGAAGTTTGCCCATCTTTAATCTTCAATATATATATATATATATATATATATATATATATATATACCAATCAACGAATACTTTCTTATCTTTGTGCTATGTTCTTTTACTATTTTTATCACATCAAACTACATATTTTCTTAGGCAAGTATTTTATTATGTATACAGAACTAAAATGGAGAAAGGAAAGTGATGCTAGGGATTGATCCAGGTGGATATTGGCAGCCACCCACCTATTCCAACTATCTCCTCTTGACAGTTTTAGTTCAGCACGTTCTTCTGTACTTCTTTGTAATTGTGGGTTCTACACTTTTGGGGATATTTGAAGCCCTACACATCTTCCAAGTGGAGACTGGTGGCCNATATTATAAGCATGCATTCAAAACACTATGACATAATTCCACTTGTATCTCCCATAAAAATAACATGATATTTAAAAGTTTCAAAATAAAATATCATGGTTCTACCATCTATCCTACCATAGTGTCAAAGTCAAAATTTGTCTAAACATAATTAAAATAATCCAGGAAACTTCTTCCTAAAAAATCATCTATGTCTTTAATAAAGTTATGATATTGTGAGTTCTTTTCTTCTAGATGGGAAATTTTAGGATGTTCTTCATGTAAACTTATCTTCCCACTGCCTGCTAATTTAATATTTGAATGAGTAGAGGAAGAATATTTGGACATGATGGCTAAAGTAAGATGATTCTTACCTTTGTTAATCTAGGAGCAATGTGGTGTGGTTTTATGATCTTTTGGAGGAGGAGGAGGAGGCATGGACTCATGTGTAGTAGTTGTGTGAACATGTAGCATTGGTTGAACTCGAGGTAAAGGAAAATATGAACTAGAAACAACAATAGTATGAATTGGTGGTGGGGGGAGAGACATAGGCCATTGATTAGCACTAGAAGAAGGATTGGTTGGTAAATTACCCCATCCATCAATGTTAAGATGCATAGGAGAGTCAAGGATGTTTAAATTACTAGGGTGAGGTTGTAATATATAATTAGGAGGCTTCCTGGGGTTATGGAAAGGCTTGCTAACCATTGAGGTTTAAATTCCCTATTTGGATCCACTATTGGAACTCATCATAGTCAGCATCAAAATGAATAGAAAACCTCATTTTTTTTATGCTTCCTAGGATGCCAAAATGTATTAGGCCCTCAACCTATTCTTCCTATATTTCCCCCATTTCCTCCTAAGTTTCTACCCCTACCAAAGAAACTCATCTAAAACCATGATGATCTAATTAGCACAAGTATAAAACAATAGTAAGATAAAACATCCAATACAATTTGTCTAAATGATTAAACTAGCTTTGGCTTGACACAACCATATAACACAAATGGGAAGTGAAAAGGAATTAAGCAAAATTGGGGAAAAAATATATCATCCATTAACCACATCCAACCAATAGTATACAAGTCTACAATCCATATATGATGATCATTATTTCCAAAAGAAGTTTGCCCATCTTTAATCTTCAATATATATATATATATATCAACGAATCCTTTCTTATCTTTGTGCTATGTTCTTTTACCATGTTGACCACATCAAACTGCATATTTTATTATGCAAGTATTTTATTATATAGACAAGACTAAAATGGAGAAAGGAAATTGATGATAGGGATTGATCCAGGTGGATATTAGTGGCCACCCACCTATTCCAACTAGCTCCTCTTGACAGTTTTAGTTCAGCACGTTCTTATGTACTTCTTTGTAATTGTGGGTTCTACACTTTTGGGGATATTTGAAGCCCTACACATCTTCCAAGTGGATACTAGTGGCCACCCACCTAATCCAACTAGCTTATTTTGGAAGTTTTCCTGTCAGCACATCTTTCTGTACTTTCAGGGTCGTTTTAGGGCCCTAAACAATGTTTTTTTGTCTTTCCATAGTCAAAATATAGACAGAGTCAAATTTTGAGGGAATAATGTGTAGCTCTCGAAAATACCTTTCCAATGGGCTATCATGCGCCTAAAATGATGGTCGTATGCAAAATTTACGACCCCGGGAAGTTGAGGTACCAACTTACCTAGCGGGGCCCACATAAATTTTGGTGTTTCACCTACTAGGGTTAGGTTTTTGGATGTATAGGGTTTTTTCATTCATTATTAATGTTAAAAATGCCTCTAGAGCCTCATTGTAATCATTCTGCTCAGACATATGCATGTAGTGCTATTAGAATATAGAAGATGGTGTGCTCGTTTTACCATTGACGATACCCTCGTCACCCAACCATAGGCCGAAGCCACCCTCCGAGCACCTTAACCTTGACTGAGAATTACTTCAGAAGCAAACCCTAGGCTAGATTGCCAAACAAGGTGTAGCACATCTTTCTCCAAGGATAGCGCACCAACAATAACTGATAAGATAGTCCAAACCCTAGCCAAGAGATAGTCCATGCCAACACCCAAACTGCTAGCTGCAGCAACTGCACCTGCAGCTCTCCTCCACACGTGTGCATCAATCTAGGAACTGCAGTGCGCACCAAAATGTGAACGACAATTATGAGATGTTTTCAAAGGAGAACTGGCGCCCTGTATTTATACTGGTTCTGCTAGATTTGTTGGGGCCGACTTCTCCTTCTGGATATGTGTTTGTTCAGTATATTATTATTATTTATGGCCGACTTCTTCTCTTGGAGGCTAATAACCTAATATAAATTATCTTCTTGAGCCGACAAGACTTCTAGGGTTATTAGCCAACTCATTAGGGTTTTCTCTTTCTTTCTGGAGTCTTCTATTCTCGTCAGATTCACACGTAGAGGTAAATACCTCCCACAACTACCATAACATTAACACTCCCTCTTAGCTAGGGAGGTATTTACAGGTAATGGACTTGAGCACAAAACATACCATTTACCCGGTAGCATCAATATGGTCATCTAGACTATTTCATGACTAGATCATGAGCATCACCATCACCATCAACTGCATCATCTCTCGAAACCATACTTCATATGAGTAATTAGACATGATGCTGGAAAAGTCACTCACACCATAGAGTGATACAAGAGCCACTCTTATAATCTAGAGGAGTAAATGCTCTGAACCAATTTCCATCTGGAAAATCTCTGTTCATCATTCGTCTGGATGATGATTATTTCCAATATGCTGCTGATAGGCTTCAAGACAGTTAGAAAAAAATAGAACACAACTGTGTCTATCCATAGTAGTACATAACTACAATCCAGTAGTTCACTACCACACCAAGTAACACACAAGTACTTGATCAATAACGTATGTTGTTGGATTACTAAGAGGGGCGGTGAATCAATAATAACGTAATTATAATAATTTTTCTTCAAATGTTATATCAATGTAGAATTATTATCCAATAATGAGCAGTAATAAATAAACAATCACACACATGCACAGTACA
>JZKD02S1300963.1:98856-135739 GCA_000966675.3 Picea glauca | reverse complement strand
TGTCTATGATACATCAACAATCAGACTACTTCCCATGTTAACCACAATGGAAAGTCACTGTCCGTCAGAAATCTCAATCCACTTTCCGAATAGGAAAGCATCTGTCCAAGATGGAATATTTTCAATGAATGTCTTCAATAATATTTTCAGTGCTCCCTCCTAAATTGGAGAGTCATTTCTTCCTTTTTCAATGAGAAGGAAGTTGTTTCCACGAGCTCTAGCTTGAGTACGCAAACTCTTTCATCTTGGATCGAAGTTTTACCAAAATGTCTTCTTATCAGCTCATTTATGGAGATATGTATTGGAGAATCATTTTCTCCTTTCTGGACTTCATCATGGATAGTGTAATGCTTGATTTCAAATGTACTTTAGTCTGAAACACTGTGAAGGCTTCATGTAGATCTGAACAATAGAGTATATCATAGTTGGAAAGATGGAACATATCTATGTGGCACTTCTTCTGTCATCATGAGATCTGATCTACTGAGTAGTCATCTTGATGTTATAGGAAATATTCACCACGCTTCTGTTGTGCACTGGAGGTTCTCCACCAAGCTATCTTCTTTTTATCTAGATACGGGAGTCTCTTTCTGGTATGCCTCAAAGTCTTGAGATTGCTTTTCATATGCTCTTTATTCAATTTCTCTGGAGAACATTCTTTGTATTCATCTGATGTAGAAGTCTAACGCATGGATGTTGTGGATGATATAATGACTCATGTAGAGATAAGTCTGGTTTACTGGAACAAGTAATCATCATAGTCTTCTCCCTCCATCTGGGAGAACCTCTAGTTTTGGGTCTCACAATGATTTCATTCATAAGTCTTCCATACACAGTTCTTCATCATGACTTTCAGTTCTTCTGCTTTGATTGCTTTTAGTGAGTTCATATCAAGCTGGTAATCTTGTGATTCTTGATACAATGACCAGTTGTTCTGGTTTCTCTTTCTTTCTTGGAATCCTCATTTTCTTCTTCATGTTTTTCTTTATCTCTTGGGTCCATGGAGTTTCTTATAGATTCCATGCCCTAGATATTCCACTACTTCCTTTCATCATAGGATCACGAATCTCGATGGACAACCATGAATACTTTAAGGATTCTCTTCGAAGAAGTCTTCTTCTGTGGTTGAACTGAACATGTACTGTCTTTTCATGGCTACTACCATGGATATATATTTCATCATCTTCAATGGATCATAGTATTAACTCCCTCCTAACCCTTGCTTCATGTAAGAGTGCATATAATCGGCTCCCTCCGTCTGACAGAGTCCATGCTTCCATTTGCATCCTTATTGTCTTCTACAATATATAATTGGCTCTCTTTTCTAACAGAGTCCACACTTCCGTCTTGTTGTCTTCTACAAAACGTCATAAGTCTTTTTCCAATTTTCTCTCGACTGCTGACTTCTTTCTGTCTTTGCTTCTACTGAGTTTCTTCATGATTGATTTTATAGCTTCCACATGAATTGTATCTCATCTTTTCATGTGTATTATCTAATGATATCCATTTCCATCTTGTTTGTTCTTCAATAGGTATAGTTCTTCTTGGAACATATTATAGATATGCAAGATATGTACAAAGACGATGCAAACAAGATATGTACAAGGAATAAGAAGAGTGTTGTTACCTTTTTAGAAGAAGAAGTCTCTTCCATCCTGCTTAGTCTTCTTTGTAGGTTCCTTTTCTTTGGAAATCGATGCTTTGTGTTTCTCTTTCCTTTTCTTTAGCTTGGGACACTGATTCTTGTAGTGATCGTACCTTTGACAGTTGAAGCATTGTACTTTTGAAATGTCTTTCTCTTGATTTGGATTCCTCCTTTAGCCAAACTTCCTTTTGTTCCTGAATTTTTTGAATCTTGTTGTGAAGGCTTGATCATCATACTTATTTTGGGGTTTCTCTTTTGCATTGATCCTTGATTCTTCTTGAGCACCTCAAGTCCAAATTTCTTCAAATGTCAGGTACTCCTTCCTTGTGTTCATGCTTGCGGAAAATGCATCCCATGTCTTGGGAATACCATTGAGTACTATGTTCACCAATTCATTTTCTAAAGTGATCTCTTCAATAGCTTGTAGTTGATCTCTTAACTGGGATATCCTTACAAAGTATGATGTTATCTTGTCGTGGTCATTCATCTTCATGTTACGGAGCTCATTCTTCAGACTCATAACTTGTCCAATGTTTTTGACTAAGAAGAGATTTGTTAGGGCATCATACATATTCTTTGATGAGTCAAGATGGGAGATGTAGGGTATCAAGTGGTATTTTATAGAATCCACTATGATACTCATGGCATTGATGTCAACATCCTTGAACTTCTCCATAGCTACAACGTTCTATGGTTCCTTCTCTTCTCCTTCTTCAAACTATGGCTTCACGATCTTTCCTTTCACAATATCCAACACTTTATTATTAGCAAGGATGAGGTCAATCCTTTTATTCCATGCTCTAAAGTTATCGGTTCCATCTAACTTGTTCTCAAACTTCATTAAGTTCGTCATGGTTGTTTGACTTGGTCAAACCCTAGATTTGACCAGAAATCCAAACTTCATGTCTTGGCCTTCTGAGAGTGCCAGGAGATGTGCTAGGCTAGGGCACACTGATCTATCTGAAGATTAGGTTAATCCATTCACTTAAGGTGCCTCAACAAGAGGATTAGGGTTTCTTCAACTTCTCCTGCTAGTAACCCTAGTGGCAATGTCTTGGAAGCTGCTTCTGCTAGTAACCCTAGCGACAGTTCCTCAGTGAGCTCAATATCCTAGCGGCTATGTTTCCTTCCAGTGTTTAGACTGAATGAAGGAGGTGTGGGCCCATAACCTATTAGAATATATAAGATGGTGTGCTCATTTTACCATTGACGATACCCTCATCACCCAACCATAGGCCGAAGCCACCCTCCGAGCACCTTAACCTTGACTGAGAATTACTCCGGAAGAAAACCCTAGGCTAGATAGCCAAACAAGGTGTAGCACATCTTCCTCCAAGGATAGCGCACCAACAATAGCTGGTAAGATAGTCCAAACCCTAGCCAAGAGATAGTCAAATCCAACACCCAAACTGCTAGCTGCAACAGCTGCACCTGCAACTCTCCTCCACATGTGCGCACCAATCTGGGAACTGTAGTGCGCACCAAAATAGGAACTGCAATTCTGAGATGTTGTCAAATGAGAACTAGCGCCCTGTATTTATACTGGTTCTGCCAGATTTGTTGGGGCCGACTTATCCTTCTAGATATGTGTCTGTTCAATATATTATTATTATTTCTGGCCGACTTCTTCTCTTGGAGGCTAATAACCTAACATAAATTATCTTCTTGAGCCGACAAGACTTCTAGGGTTATTAGCCAACTCATTAGGGTTTTCTCTTGATTTCCAGAGTCTTCTATTCTCGTCAGGTTCACACGTGGAGGTAAATACCTCTCGCAGCTACCATAATATTAACAACAACCACATCTCTTCTCAGAATTATCTAACACCATTTGAGAAAGATGTTTTTCATTTTTGCAATTTCACAGTTTCATCCTATTTCATTTATTCAATAGAAGTTATCATTCACTCGATATCTATTTTTTTTCTCTGTATCTCTATGTTAATTAATTCAGTCTTTTAGTCAGTTCATTCCGCTCATAAATCCAGATTAGTGGTATCCGAGTGGTTTGCTCTTCATTTATTTTTCTTCATGCATGTCCTCAACAAGATTCGGGTACAAGAAGTTGAGACTCGAACCAGTCGAGCCTTTTCAAGATTGGTCACACCGAGCCCAAAACAAACCCATGGGGGATGAAAAGAAAGATGACAAAGTAGGAGATCCTTTTAAAATTTTGCTCGAGGAAGCCCTTCTGCGACAAAGGAATGAAATGATGGACAACTTTGCACATATCCTCTGGCAGTTTCCCACGGGAGAAGCATATTAATCAAGCGGCCATGCAACCCCCTTCAAGGTATAGGTAAATTTTGATATTACATTATGTGAAGGACTGATAGATGCAGATGTTGTAGATAAATGGTTGAATCTTATCAAAGGGTATTTTTCGGTCCATAATTTTTCCAATATGGAAAATATTAATTTTGCACTCCTCAAGGCCATCCCCCATGTTAAGGACTAGTGGGATACTTACTTATTGCAAAGGGCCATAGAGGAATCTGCAATATTTGCAGTCACCCTGACATGGTATTCCTTTAGGGATGTCATTAAAGAACAATAATACCTTGTTGGAAGCTATGAGGACCGATACACAAGATGGACCACCCTGCATCAGGAAAGGGACCAAACAATACCAAAGACTTGGAGCGACATCTGGTGCTCAAATACCATGGATGTTTGCATAGATACATTCAAACAAAAATGGAGTTTATGGACATCAAATCATTGGGGAGGACTTATAGATATTTTGTCAAGATCGAGAAAAAATATAAGCAGATGAGGTGTGAGTTCTGATATGAAAACTCCTCACAGCCGAAGCAGGGAAAAGAGGGCCCCAAACCACACAAGGGATAGATAAAAAAATGGCCACTCTTAGGACAACCCATCCAAGCCAAAACACAAGAAGGGTAATGAGAAGTCGAAGAAGGACATGGGAAAATGACGTGAAAACCATAAAATCCTTTGGCACAACACTAAAGAATGTTTCTCCAATTAGTCACTCGTGGTCAAGTTGAAAGCTTCTGAGTCAGAGGACGATTCTGAATTTGAATCAAATACAGAAGGAGGGAAGTGAATTATCGATGTTGAACCCAGTACCACTTTTTCTACTACCAAATTCCATCCAAGCGAACCAGAAGAACCAGAGGAAGGGGAATGCCTCTTTCACTCACAGATGTGGGTAAAGGGGGCTCTACTTCATTTCATTGTCGATAGTAGCAATAATAAGAACCTAATTTCAACAAAGGTAGTCAAGAGGATGGAATTGTTGATGACACCACACCCGCAACCATACACCATCGGTTGGCTTCGCCAAGGAACAGATCTTTGTGTCGACCAATAGTGTCATTTTCCCTATGACATCAAGCCTTTCAAAGATGAGGTATTGTGTGATATTTATCCCCTTGAAGTTTGTGATGTTATTTTAGGAAAACCATGTTTGTGGAAGCGACATGTTGTGTATGATTCTAGACCTCGTAGTGTTATTATTACTTTAGGTAGACAATTGTAAGGGATACCAGAGGTAGTATTTCCTACCACTATTTATTTGATCTCTGCTAAGAAATGAAATAAGGACATTTCATAGACCGAGAAGTTCATCTTCTTTGTGATCATGGATCACAGTAAGTAGAAGGTCACTTCCACATCCATGGCCTCTACATAGAGCCTCTATTTGAAACAGAAGCAAGTGGATGTTATCGTGGAAGAGTACAGAGACATCTTCTCCTCATCCACCGGGTTACCAATGCACTTCCAAGTAAATCATCCAATTGATCTAACACTCGGTGCACCTCTGCCTAATGGACCATTCTATTGTCGCTCACTGATGGAAAATGATGAAATGAAGCATCAGATCCAAGAGCTTCTTCAAAAGGGTCACATCAGACCTAACTCCTCCCCTTCTGGAAGCCCGATTGTACTGGTGCAGAAGAAAATGGGACCTAACGGCTCTACATGGATCATAGTCACAAACTGGTACCCAATTTCTATAACTGATGACCTTCTTGACCAACTCAAGGGGGGGAAAGTTATACAAAAATATTGACCTAATGTCTGTCTACCACCAATTCCCCATCGAACCAACTGATGTATGGAAGACAACTTTCAAATCTATATAAGGTCTCTTCGAATGGCTAGTCATGCCCTTTGGCTTAACAAATTGACCAGCCACTTTCATGAGATTGATGGATGATTTATTGATAATCTTTACTAAATATTTTGTGGTGGTATATTTGGATGACATCCTCATCTTCAATGGAACTTGGGAGTAGCACATGCAACATATTCAACTAGTTTTGAGCACTCTACGGCAACACAAGCTATATGCCAACTTGGAAAAATGCTCCTTTGGCATGAACATGGTCCAATAATTGGGCTACATTGTTGATGTGCATGGGGTACATGTTGATCCAGCTAATATACAAGTCATTTGTGACTCACCAACCCTTAACACACTAACCGAGCTTGATATCTTTTTGGGATTGGCCAACTTATACCGATGGTTTGTGTTGGGATTCTCCCATATTGCATGGACCCTTAGCCAAGTGACCAAGGGCGGTGGAAGGGAGAATTTTGCATGGGGGGAGGAACAACAATGAGAATTTAATGAACTGAAGCATCACTTATTCTCATCACATGTACTCTCCTTACCCAATTTGCAACAACCATTTGAGATTGAGATTGATGCATCTGACTATGCTGTAGGAACAATTCTCACTCAACACGGTCATCTGGTAGCATACCATAGTGAGACACTCTCAGATACTGTCCAAAAATACCCCACCTATGACAAGGAAATGTATCCCATTATACAATCATGTCATCAATGGAAACATTACATTCTAGGAAAGGAGACAATCATCCACACTGATCATAAGCCTTTTCAGTTCATGCAGACACAAGGGAAGTTTCCGAACGATTTCCATCATAAGTGGTCCACCTGGCTGCAACAGTTCCATGTAAACATCAAGTATAAGACAGGGACCACAAATTGTGTCGTTGACTACCTCAGTTGACCTCTCGTGGCTGAACTCACCACCGTGCTCCATTCCTGTGGACATGAGGCATCTGAGTGGCCCCAACTTTATCAACAAGATCCATACTTCGACACCACCTATCAGCTATTGGGTAAAGACGTGAATGTCACCGATTTTCACATTCAGGACAAAATGTTATGTCATCTAGGACATATTTTTTATTCCTTCTAGAGAGCATGAAAATTTGATTTGGGAGGCGCATTACAGTCAGATGGAAGGACATTTTAGTGTGGAGAAAATTGTGGTTGTTCTACATAAATTGGCCCAAATTTGACAGAATGTCAACAAGTATATCATATCTTTCATTGCCTATGAAATTTCCAAGCCAACCATCAAGAATCAAGGCTTATACAACCCTCTTCCTACTCTAGAGAGGCCTTGGGAATCCATATCGATGGATTACATGTCTGGCGTTTTGTCCACCAAGCAAGGAAATGATTGTGTATTTGTGGTAGTTGATCGGTTTTCAAAGATGGCCATTCTCACAGCCTGCAAGAAGAGCATCACAATGATAGATACTACCAATATCTTGTTCGAATGCATGTCGGTCCATTTTGGGATACCACAAACCGTCATATTTGATCGAGACAATAGGTTCCTCAACACATTTGGTCAAGTCTCTGGTCATTATTGGACACCAAGCTCACTAAATCCACTACTTTCCATCCCCAAACCGACCACCAAATAGAGGTCGTCAATTAGATGATTATGCACATCCTATGCATGTACAACTCTAAGAATCCACGTACATGGGATGAGAGTATTCCTTATGTTCAACACAACTACAACAAGGCTCTCCATATCTCCACTAACCATAGCCCATTTCAAGTGGGGTTGGGATTCCAACCCTTGGGTCCCATTGATGTTGCAATACCTCTTACAACTGCACAGGAAAAATCTTCTTGTGTTCAGTCTAAGGAAAAAAAATCCACCAGATTCATTGAGCGGATTCAACACATCCGCCAACAGGTCCATCGGATTTTGCAGAAATCCAATGCTAAGTACAAGAACGCCATGATAAACACATGGTACCACACCAGTTTTAGGTGGGAGATAAGGTCTAGTTACATTTGCAGAAAGAGCACCTTACAGGGCCTCATCAGAAGCTCCACCCACTGCGCTATGTTCCTTACACTATCACCAAGGCTGTGGGTAGCAATGATTTTGAGCTCAACACTCCACCCTTTCTTGGCTTGCACCTAGTGTTCAATGTGGACCTCCTTTGACCATATTTTCCACCACTATTGAACACCTAAGAGATCACAGAACAAATGAAACCAATGGAGCTCAACCCTAAATGCATGGAACATGCATCCATTGACGAGATAATGTACACATAGGTCAAGGGCAGTCACCAATAGAGGATCCAATTTTATCGGGGTGTCAAGGCAGGGCAGATCCTACACCAAAGTAAGTGGCTCACTCAGGGAAAAATTGAACACAATTTTCCTCACCTAATGGGGGGAATCAACGTAATGGAGACCATTTCTTCCTAAGGGGAGAGGAATGATCCAGGTGGATATTAGTGGCCACCTACCTATTCAAATTGTCTCCTCTTGACAATTTTTAGTTCATCGTGTTCTTCTATACTTCTTTGTAATTGTGGGTTCTACACTACTGGGGCTATATGAATCCCTACACATATTCCAAGTGGAGACTGGTGTCCACCTACCTAATCCAACTTGCTTATTTTAGAATTTTTCATGTCAACACATCTTTTTGTACTTTCAAGGTCATTTTGGGACCCTAACCAATGTTTCTTTGGATTTCCACAACCAAAATATAGATGGAGTTAGGGTTTGATAATATAATGTGTATTTCTCAAAAATACCTTTCCAATGGGCTATCACGCGCCTAAAACGGAGGTCGTATGCAAATGTTACGACCCTGAGAAGCTGAGGTACCAACTTACCCAATGGGGACCACATAACTTTTGGTGTTTCACCTCCTAGGGTTAGGTTTTTGGATGTATATGGTGTTCTCATTCATGAGTAATGTTAAAAAGGTCTCTAGAGATTCATTGCGATCATTATGCTCAGACATATGCGTGTAGAAGCCACATCTCTTCTCATAGATAACTACCACCATTCAAGAAAGTTTTTTTCAGTTCTACAATTTAATAGTTTTATCCTATTTCATTTATTCAATAGAAGTTATTGTTCACTGGATATTTGTTGTTGTTCTTCGTATCTCTGTGTTATTGTATTCAGTCTGTTAGTTAGTTTGTTCCTCTCATAAATCTGGATCAATGGTATCAAAGAGACCTTCTCTTCATTTATTTTTCTTCGTGCATGTTCACGAAAATATATGGGTACAAGAAGTTGGGACTCGAACCAGTCAAGCCTTTGCAAGATCAGTTGCGCTGAGCCTGAAAATAACCCATGGGGGATGAAAATAAAGAGGATGGAGTAGGATATCCTTTTAAAATGTTGCTCGAGGAATCCCTTACGTGACAATGGAACAAAATGATAGAAAAAATTGCACAAATCCTTCAACGGTTGCCCGCAGGAGAAGCATCTTCATCGAGCGGCCATGCAACCCCCTTCAAGGTACAAGTAAATTTTGATATTCCATTATTTGAAGGACTCATAGATGCAGATTCTATAGACAAATGGTTGAATTTTCTCGAAGGGTATTTTTTGGTCCACAATTTTTCCGATAGGGAAAATATTACTTTTGCACTCCTCAAGGTCGTCCCCCATGTTAAGGATTGGTGGGATACTTACTCTGAGCAAAGGGCCACAAAGTAATATAAAATATTTGTGGTCTCCCCCACATGGGATTCCTTTAGGGATGCCATTAAAGAATAGTATTGCCCTGTTGGAAGCTATGAGGACCAATACACAAGATGGACCACCCTACATTAGGAAAGGGACTAGACAGTACCATATTTCACCAATATTTTGCATACCTTGCGTACCAAATTGTGTATCAAAGACTCAGATTGACATATGGTTCTCAAATACCGTGGTTGTTTTCATAGATACATTCAAACAGAAATGGAGTTTCTGGACATCGCATCATTGGGTACAACTTATAGATATGCCTTCAAGATTGAGTATAAATTTAAGCAGAAGAGGTGTGAGTTTGGATATACAAACTCCTCATAATCGAAGCAGGGAAAAGACGGTCCCAAACCACACAAAAAGGTATATATCAAAGATGGCCACTCTCAGGACACTTAGTCCAAGTCACAACACAGGAAGGGTAATGAGAAGTCGAAGAAGGAAACAGGAAAATGGTGTGTGTTAACACTGAGAGTCACCCTCATATTGAAAGAGGATAAGCTCAACACCCATTAAATGGGTTTGTAAATGTAGATTTATGATAGAATGTAAAATGGACAAAACTCAGCATAGAAATGTTCCAACACAAAAAATCTAGGATAATAAGAATAAGAAAATGGGGTTTTGGTTAACTTTAGTGAGTGGTTTAAAGATAAATGTGAGTAGATGGAAGACTTGGTGAGGAAGATGAATAGTTCTTCTATAAGCATCAGGCCTTCTAGCATCTAGGTGAAGAAAAATCTCAGACACAAGAACCTCTTGAACTAAACCTTAAAACACTGATAACATTTACAACAACATCATAATCAAACATACATTATAACACAACTATAACCTCTCATAACAATCATTCAATAGTGAGAAATCAGAGTAAGAAGAAGCAACATGATGAAAGGAAGTTGACTTATATTAATTAAAATATCTCAGATCTCATACATAAAACCAGAGTATGGCTCTGTCTTATCAAAAAATTACAATAGGGAGTCTCTGCTGAACCATTCGAGCCTCAAAATAACATTCTCTTGTTGTATATATAGTTTAAACAATAAGAAACAGCATGAAGTGTGAGCTAGACTCTCTAACCTAGGATTCTCCCACTAAAAACTTCTAGTCTAACATTTGTACAAGTGGAGCTAACATATTTCTAGAAACATGGTGCATGTTGGAAACAACTCTAACAATATAATAATGACATATTTTTTTGTTCCTTGGACGCATCTCCATCAGTGCCATGTGTCCTCTAAACCTTTGTGTTGAGCTCCATCTGCCACCTAGTGACAGTTGATTCCCTCCAAATCCATCAAAGCTAGAAAGGGCAATGAATCCAGAAATGTTGACTGTTTTAGCCAGTTCATAGGAGTTTTTCCTAGCGCATTCGGTAGAAGATTTCGTAGCGCCTTCCTATGTAAACTATTCTGCAACATTTTCCATAGAAAATATACAATTTTTTCTGTGTGGATGATTCTGAAGCACCAAGCGCTACAAAATGCTCTGTAATTTTCTATGTCATGTAATTTGAACCCAAAAACCCAAAATATCTTAGTAGAAGGAGTATAAGCCTATATATGCCTCCAGTAGGTATAATTATGACACTTCCCTCAAAAATTCAAAATGAAAAAGTTGATCATCATAAAAAATAGGGTTTTCTAGCCTCTCCACTTCATCTCCTTAATCTGACACTTCTCCTTGTTGCATCTTGGGCCAGTACATTGAGATTTCTCTGGGCTAGATCATCCTTGAAGGGCTACAACTCCTCTTTAAGTTTTATGTTTTGGTACTGCAAGTCTCTATTCTATATGTACAAGTTTATAAGTTGTCTATGCAGGGGCATAAATATTCTCACTGTGAACTGAGCTAGCTCAAGAGTTTCTTTATACATATCCATGAGCTCACTCATCTTTCTCCTCTCAGCCAATCCTACTCCCTTCAAGTGGGAAATTTTCTTTCTTGGATCTCTGAGTTGTTTGATCAATCTATTGAAGGCGGGGTTATCAGGGGGAGTGGTGATGTTTATGAATTCAACATGATTCTCAATAGTTTCACCTTTACCCTTATCTCCCTTTTGAATAGGAGCTTTGGTTATGACTTCAACATGATTCCTAACATTTTCAGCTTTACCCTTATCTTTCTTTTGGACATGAGATTTGGTTATGATTTTTTCTTCAACATCTTCCTTATGGATTGATGATCTAGTGAAGGGCCTCCTAGATCTTGTATCAACTATTGTAGTAGGTGAAGGAAAGTGTAACTTTATCCCCTTTTTGGTTGTAGTTTTGGTTGAGGCAACTTGTTCTAGTTCAGGTGCTGGCTGATGTGAAAGTTCCCTTTGTGGGGAGTGATGATATTCCCTTTCTTCTTCTTCAACTTATTTAGGAACCTATTTATCTTTGGCAATGTGTTTTCCCTTTCTCTTTTTTCTTGTTTCTGTGTGGGAAACACTACCAGCTGGCACAGGGCTCTACACCCTGGATTGAGGGGTAGGGGCTATGTCTAGTTGCATATTAGAAGATGCAATTAATTTCTCCCAAGTGATGTTTCTTTTCCTCAATTCCTCCATTACAAGCATCTTGATCATCCCTGAGTAGAAAAAACTTGTTTCCACAGCCTTGGACTTGGCTTGGACCCTATCAACCATTTTTCCCATACACCTAAATAGATAGAAAGGAATGTTCATTAAGTCATTTCTTGTGAAGTGTAGAAAAAACCTAATGTGATATTGGTATATCATATTGAATCTACCCTCATAGGTAAAATACCTCTAGATGACTTTCAACATCTTGTCAAAACCCTCAACCAAGTGGCTCCTAGGCACTCCCTTAGACAAATTATCTCCCTGATGTTCCGGTTTGAGGAAATCCTTAGAAAAGGCTGCATTAAGAGTCATAGATTTGAACCACCTTTCACTAGAGTTGGGTATCTCAGTGGTTGTTGCAATGGTGTCCTCATATGATTCTAGTTCAAGGGTTCCTACCTTGGTTTTAGTGCCATCAAATTTTAAGGCAAATTCCCTGGCTACCTCAGGGTGTCCCCTCTACATATTCTAACAGAAAGTTAGGCAACCAACCCTTTGGAAGACCTCCCTGATAACAGGTTCAACATCAAACGAGTGAATATCAGAAGGCTTAGTCTTGAATACACTCTCACCCTTGTTAGACCTCTTCGGTTGAGGTGTATCCATTGATAGAAACATGAGACCAAACACTACAATGTTATGAGAGGTATGGGAAGCAAATCAAGGACACAAGTATTTAGGTTTTGAATGGTGGTCCTTATTTAGGCTTTCAGGTTTTTCCTTCAATTGACTTCTAAACTAGTGGGAGAACAATTTCATGGCTTAGAAAAGGAAGAAAACCCCTTCAGAGAAAATATATGCAAGGAGGAAACAATGTCAAGTTTTAGGCTAACATTAAACCACCATGTAAGGTCATCATCATTTGGAAAGCAAAGGCTCCTAAAATCTTCTTTGTAAATAGACTTTGAAGTGAAAATATAAAATGACACTGTGAAGGAAAAGAGTTGATGCTGTAAATATGAGCAAAGATGATGACATTGGGGTTGACACTCAATTTGCAGCGCTGGAACTAGGGATATGTAGCACAATTTCGTAATGATTTTTGTAGCATAGACAACAAGGGCCAATAAATAAATAGGCACAATAGCTCTGGTATAAAAGTTTATTCAATTTCAGTGAAGGAGGCTGACAATATGAATATGGATAATAATTTTGTGATAGCAGAGGTAAAGGGGCTGGTAGGTGGAGGAGACCACAATTTGTAGCGCCAGGTGCTATGAAAAGTCAAGTATAACCTTAGAGGATATTCAATAGAGCTCAGATGGCTCAAAGAGTACCTAGACACCATATCTTGACTGTAGATGATCTTCAGAAAGCATGAAGTTTCTCTCAACCATCCTAGTCTTCAATTCACCTCGGCCAGCTGGTCTGTAGCATAATCCACAATGTTTTTTGGACTAGGAGTTGTTGCAGTGCTGAGCTAGGAGCATAATTCAAACTTTGATACACAGTTAGAAATATTTAATGATCAAATCACGATTGTTCCTTTTGAAAACATGGATGTTGAAAACAATGAAATGACATGACATAAGCTTCATAATTGTAATGATGATAAAGAGGGAGGGTGTACAAAATATGCACTACAAAAACTACTAGTGAGTTCGTAGCGTACTAGAAGGGATTTGATTTGAATCCCTAATTGGTAAAGGGATAGAGTGGAGAGGTTCAATCATATGAATGGAGGTAGTGACATGTCATGCTTGTTGTGTCATTGGGATGGTAATGATAGTTGTCAAATCATGTGATGAACCAAGGGTATAAACCATAGGTGTGGGTCAAATATGTGAGCCAAGCTCCAAACTTTCCTTTATTTGAGTTAACCTAAGAAAACCATAAGGAGAAAATCAAAACAAACTTCAAAAAACCTAGTGGATAAAAAATTAAAACCTAAGGAGAAATTTCACCCATGACAACTTCATGTGATAATAGTGTGAATAACATAAAATCCCTAGGCACAACACCAAAGAATGTCGCTCCAAGAATTCAATCGTGGTCGAGGTGAAATTTTTTGATTCAGAGGCCGATTCTGATTCCAAATCAAATCTAGAAGGAGGAAAGAAGATTATCGATGTTGAACCCAATGCCACTGTCCCTACCACCAATGTCCAACCAAGCGAACCAGAAGAACTAGAGGAAGGGGAATGCCTCTTTCACTCACAGATGTGGGTAAAGGGGGATCCTCTTCATTTAATTGTTAATAGTGATAATCAAAAGAACCTAATCTCAGCAGAGATCATCAAGCGGCTAGACCTGTCGACAACACCGCACCCACAGCCATACACCATAAGTTGGCTTCGCCAAGGAAGAGATCTTCATGTTAGCCAATAGTGTCACTTGCCCTATGACATCAAGCCTTTCAAAGATGAGGTATTGTGTGATATTTCTCCCCTTGAAGTTTGTGATGTTATTTTAGGACAACCATATTTGTGGAAGTGACATGATGTGTATGATTCTAGAACCCACAGTTTTATTATTAATTTGGGTAGACAATTGTACAGGATACCAGAGGTATCATCACCTACCGCTATTTCTTTAATCTCTTCTAATAAATGAAGTAAGGTCATTTCATAGACTAGTAAGTTCGTCTTCTTTGTGATCCGAGCTCACAGTAAGTAGAAGGTCACCGCCACATCTGTGGCCTCTACACAGAGCCTCTCTTTGCATTAGAAGCAAGTGGAAGGGATGATGGAAGAGTACAAATACATATTCTCCTTATCCACCAAGGTATCGATGCACTGCCAAGTCAAGCATCTAATTAATAGAACCCCTGATCCACCTCTACCTAATGGACTAGCCTATCGTCACTCACTGATGAAAAATGATGAAATCAAGAGTCAGATTCAAGAGTTGCTTCAAAAGGGGAACATTAGACCCAACTCCTCCCCTTGCAGAAGCTCAATTGTACTGGTGGAGAAGAAACATGGGACCTAGCGACTTTGTGTTGATTAGAAAGAATTAAACAAAATCACAGTTAGGAGTCGGTACCCAATTCCCAGAATTGATAAACTTCTTGGCCAACTTAAGGGGGAAAAGTTATTCAACAAGATTAACCTAAAGTCTGGCTACCACCAGGTTCCCATCAAACCAACTGATGTATGGATGACAACTTTCAAATCTAAATAAGGTCTCTTTGAATGGTTGGTCATGCCTTTTGGCTTAACAAATGCACCAACCACTTTCATGAGGTTGATGGATGATGTATTGAGACCCTTCACCAAATATTTTGTGGTGTTATATTTGGATGACATCCTCCTCTTCAGCAGAACTTGGGAGGAGCACATGCAACATATTGAACAAGTTTTGAGCCCTTTGCGGCAGCACAAGCTATATGCCAACTTGGAAAAATGTTCCTTTGGCATGAATAGGGTCCAATACTTGGCCTACATTGTTGATGATCATGGGGTACATGTTGATCCAACTAAGATCCAATACATTCATGACTGGCTAGCCCGACCACACTAACTGAGCTTCGGAGCTTCTTGGGATTAGCCAAATTCTACCTATGGTTCATGTTGGGATTCTCCCATATTGCATGGGCCCTCAACCAAGTGACCAACATGGATGATTTTAGGGGCTAAATTTCGCTCGTGGGCTAATTTTCCATGGTTTTTCCAAAAAAGAGATTCACTATTTTAAAAATAATTCTCCCAAATTCTATAGGATAAAATTATTTTACCCTAAAAATTTCCAAAATTTTATAAAAACTATATAAAATCCTTAGAAATTTGAATATTTTTACAGAAATATCGCCAAACATTTATAGTTGGCATATGAAGGATTAGTAAGATTCGACAAGGTTTCTACATTTTAAAATAAATTTCCATCCTTAAAACCATCCCTGGTGACCAAGAACGGTTGTAGGGAAACATTCACATGGGGTAAGGAACAACAATGAGGATTTAATGATATGAAGCAATGCTTGTGCTTAGCTCTAGTACTCTCCTTACCTGATCTACCACAAACATTCAATACTGAGATTGATGCATCCAACTATGCTGTAGGTGTAGTTCTCACTCAACACGGTCATCCAGTAGCATACCATAGTGATACACTCTTAGATACTTTCTAGAAATACCCCACCTATGACAAGGAAATGTATTCCATTGTAAAATCCTTTCGTCAATGGAAAAATTATATTCTAGGAAAGGAGACAATAATCCACACTGATCACAAGCCTCTCTAGTTCATACAGACACAAGGGAAGTTGCAGAACGACGACCATCAGAAGTAGTCCACATAACTACAACAATTCCATCTCAACATCAAGTATAAGACAGGGAGCACAAATCGTGTCTCTAACTACATCAGTCGACCTCCCATGGCTGCACTCACCATCATGCTACATTCCTATGGACATGAGGCATCTGAGTGGCCCCAACTTTATCAACAAGATCCAGACTTTGCCACCACCTATCGACCCTTGGGTATAGGCGTGAATTTCACTTATTTTCATATTCAGGATGGACTTCTATGCCATCTAGGCCATCTCTGTGTTCCTGCAAGTGAGCATGTAAATATGATTTGGAAGGCTCACTACAGTCGGATGGCAGGACATTTTGACGTGGAGAAAACTATGGTCATTCTACAGGAACATTTTTATTGGCCAAAACTTCGACATGACGTCAGCAAGTATATTAGATATTTCACTTCATGTGCCATTTCCAAGCCATCCATCAAGAATCAAGGCTTATACACCCCTCTTCCTAATCCCGAGAGGCCTTGGGAATCCATCTCGATGTATTACATGCTTGGCCTTCCATCCACCAAGAAAGACAATGATTATGTATTTGTGGTATTTAATCAGTTTTTCGAAGATGGCCATCCTCACAGACTGCAAGAAGAGCATCCTAATGATAGATACTTCCAAGATCTTCTTCAAATGTGCATGGGTCCATTTTGGGATACCACAGACCATCATCTCTGATCGGTACAACAGGTTCCTCGACACAATTTGTTCGAGTCTCTAGTCATTGTTGGACACTAAGCTCACTAAATCCACTACTTTACATCCCCAAACTAATGGCCAAATAGAGGTCATAAATCATATGATTTTTCACATCCTCTGCATGTACAACTCTAAGAATCCATGTACATGGGATGTGTGTCTTCCCTATGTTCAGTACAACTACAACATGGCTCTCCATAGCTCCACCGACCATAGCCCATTTTAAGTGGAGCTGGGATTCAAACCCTTGGGTCCCATTGATGTTGCACTACCTCTTGCAACCGCACAGGAAGAATATTCCCATGTTTAGTCTGAGGCTGACAAATCCATCAGATTCATTGAGCGTATTTAGCACATCCTCCAACAGTTCCACAATATTTTACAGAAATCCAATGCTAAGTACAAGCAATTCCATGCTCAACACAGGGTACCACACCAATTTCAGGTGGGATATAAGGTTTAGTTACATTTGCAGACATAGTGCCTTACAAGGCCCCCATTAGAAGCTCCACCTACTACTCTATGGGCCTTACACTATCACCAAGGTTGTGGGTAGCAATGATTTTGAGATCAATACTCCACCCTTCCTTGGCTTGCACCCAGTGTTCAATGTAGACCTCCTTCAACCATATTTTCCACCACTATTGGACACCTCAGAGATCGCAAAACAAATGACACCAACAGAGCTCAACCCTAACTGCATGGAACAAACATCCACTGATAAGATAATGGACACATAGGTCAAGGGAACTCACTAGCAGAGGATCCAACTTTATCGAGTTGTCAAGGCAGGGCAGCTCCTACACCAAGGAAAGTGGCTTAGCCGGGGACAAATTCAATAGAATTTCCCTCACCTGATGGGGGAAATCAATGCAATGAAGACCATTTCTTCCTAAGGGGGGAGGACTGGTCCAGTTGGATATTGGTGGCCACCCACCTATTCCAACTTGCTCCTCTTGACAATTTTTAGTTCAACACGTTCTTCTATACTTCTTTGTAATTGTGGGTTCTACACTTTTGGGGCTGTCTAAATCCCTACACATCTTCCATGTGGATACTGGTGTCCTCCCACCTAATCCAACTGGCTTATTTTGGAAATTTTCATGTCATCACATATTTCTATACTTCTAGAGTCATTTTGGGGCTCTAAACAATGTTTTTTTGGCTTTCCATGGTCAAACTATAGACGGAGTTAAAATTTGACGACATAATGTGTAGTTTTTGGAAAGACCTTTCCAACGGGCTATCATTGATCTATATTATTTTGAGAACAACATGAAGGAATAAATGCAACCGAGATACAACAACGAAATACACAAAAATATAGAAGAGAACACAAAAATCCAGTGAAACCCAACATCTATTACTCAATAAGATAGAAAAACATTGTAGAACACAAATTGGAAAAAATGGGGTAGCCTATCTCTAAAAAGAAAGAGATGTTGGCTACGCTTCATTCACAAGAAGCTTTACATCACACTCCATTGTGTGCTTAAAGGGACTCCTTCACCTCAATTATATATGAGAGAGTGAGAGGAGAACAATTCCCATGATGCATGTGGGATAAATTGGACTAAGTTTATAAAATGCCATAGGCATGTAAAATACTAGGACTTTATGAGCGATCACCCATCCCAATATTACTCTATCCTGAGTGTGCTTAACTTCAAAGTTCTAATGGGATTCGATGCATTAATGCTATGATGTAGGCATGTACATACAACCACTAGGAAATCATTACAAGATGTCTATAATTAACAAATGAATATGACATTACATTCCATTCCCCGTCAAAAGGGTGAATATCATGGTTTATCAAAACCATAGGCTCAAGATGGTGATTCAGTGAAAAAGGTGGATGGCCACCGAGATCCATCTGGATCATTCCTCCCCCCTTAGAAAGAAATGGTCCTCATTGTGCCAAGTTCCCTTGGGAGATGGGGATACTTCCGCTAAATATGAACCTTGGTGCATTTCTTGCCTTGCTGAAGAAGTTGTCCTTCTTAGCTTATTGAAAGTTGTCATGAACTTGTTGTTGTAGGGGTTGGATCCGTTCAACCAATCTAATTTCATGATATACCTGATTGTGGGAGGACTATGTCAGTGAATATTCAACATGAAGAGTATGAAGGTTTTTGTTATAAACTTTCTTGATTGGGCAGTGTGGAGGCACACTTGTAGGTGCAGCAAGAACATCTTGGTACTCTTCTACAATCTTGTCGATCTTCTTCTATTGGATAGAAAGGTCTTGGGATAAGGCTACAGTGGTTGCAATGTCCTTCTACTCACCTTCTGATCGGATTGTGAAGGGGATAAACTTTGTAGTATAAGAGATTAATTTATGGCATTATTTTGGTGGGACAATAGTCAGAACTACCTCGGGTATCCGGTATAGCTGACCCCCTAGAGTAACAATGATGTTACAAGTTCGAGACTCTTAAACAACATGATGCCTCCACATATATGGATGGCCTAATAGAACATCACAAACTTCCAATGGGGAAACATTACACAATACCTCATCCTTGAAGGGCTTTATGCCATAGAATAGGTGACACTATTGGATGACACAAAGATCTTGACCCTGGAGAAGCCACCTAATGTTGTATGGTTGTGGGTGTGGTTTTGTTGGAAAATCCATCTGCTTAACAAACTTTGTTGAGATGATTTTCTTTTTGCTTCTGCTATCAACAATAAAATGCAGTGGGGTCCCCTTCACCCACATTTGTGAATGGAATATTATGAATTACATATAAGTCTCACCTTGTTTGCAGTAGAATAAAAAGTAGAAGACTCACCCTTGATCAGGATATGAAAATGTAGTAATTCACCCAGATCACAGGTCTTGTTTTACTCACAATAATAATAGAGGAAAATTTGTTTACTAAATGAATTGTTGGTATGATATGATCACAGTAGATGTAATATTAAATTGCAATCAATCACTCTTCAATAATTATAGAAATATATTCATATAAATGGAAACACATAGGGAACACATAACTCAAATTGAATGAAACTTATAATCTATGTATGCACTTGTATTAATACTCAAAAAGAGTTTATATTTTACATTCGGAAAGAAGCAGCCTGGAATAGATCTTAAATATATGTATTTATACAAAATCTGTCACAACCGAAAACCATTGGACTTCTTACAATATTTGACTAAAAATAGAATACATCTGAATAAAACAACAACATGCAAATATTGATGAGATTTGTTGGTGCTTTCCTTTGTATCTTCGTCTATTGGTAGAAGCATTTGTTTTCCTTTAGTCTTTGAGCTGGATACACATGTCCATTAGGGTCACCACAATCATTTGGCTCACTGTCTTGGCCATTTGATTGTGTTTCCATCTATCCCTTCAGGAGTGTTCAGTGGGTCAAGGAATTGTAGTTTGAAGACATGGAGGGGAAATATTAGATGAATATCTCAGTGTTGGCTCGTCAAGGGATGGATAATGGTTACAAGGAAGATTAATTGTTCACGGAAAGAATGATGGGGGAACAAGTGTTTGGTGGGGAGGTGGGATGAATGGAGGCAAGAATTTGGGTGGTAGGGATAGACGAGGTAAGTGACTGTTGGAGGGTGAAAGGTAGAGTGGGTGGATAAGGTGGACGATATGCATGGTTTCTCATTTGGTCCCAACAACACTTTCTTTTCCCTATTCAATTCATTGGGTGCATATCCATCAGTGCTACCACGAACCTTGAAGGCTCAATCCTTTCATTTAATTCGAAGGAAAACATCTTCTTCTGTATTTGGGGCATCTTTTTGTGGATCTTGTTCACCTCTTGAAATGTGACCTGAAAATGTGAACTTGGGTTAACCAACCATTCATTGATTTGGACTGGATCAATCTATCTCATTTCTTGGATGGATACTTGAGTATCTTCCTTGTCATTTCTAGAACTTTGTTGGTTCATTTCTATCTCAATTTTCCCTAGGGCCTCTGAGATATTATTCCCTTTGAATTCAATCAAATTTTTATTCAATGAAGACAATTCCTCTAGAGAAGCCTCTTTTACATCTATGAAAATTTTCTTGCCTTCTTCCAGATTCGTTTCTCAAGATTTTAGGGCCATTTCACCTCTTACTTGTTCAGAATGAGAGAGAAGAGGAAAACCAGGGGCATTAGCTCTCTGCATCCATATGAGTGTTGATTTTTCAATAATATGGGTTAAGCATGTTGTTCATTTCAATTTTCATTTTTCTTAACCATAAACAAGAATGTTGAAGCAACCAAGATCATAGAAGAAACACCATGCACAAGAACACAAGAAGTATCCTGGAAAACCCTTCTCAACAAGGGAAAAAAACCCAACCAAATCCTTTTCTATATATTTTCAAGAGAAATACCTTCACCACCAAGAAATACCTAGCACACAAGAGGGTGCTCAAACCTTAGAAGACTAGCTCCCACGATAGGTGCGCACTTTTCCCAAGAATGTATACTTTCTGAAATTTCCAAACTCACTTTAAAGATATGATTCCATAATGGAGAATCTACCTTTACTTATACTAACCTGAACCTGTCAACATAAGTGTCTATTGGCACAACATGGCCGACCTCACTATATTATAATATAATTAATATTATCCATATTAATTATGTTTTACACTTATTACTAATCACATTAAGGTGGGGTCGAACTGTACCATTTACATTCAATTAGGGTTACAGGCAGGTATGACTCTTGAACAATATATCAAGGGATATGATACACCCACTAGTGCTCATCCACTAGGGGCACATCCATAGGGATGTCCATATCTCTGGCTCACTACATTACACAAAAGAACCAAATCTTCACACGTTCACTTGTGCTTGTCCACAGGCACGCCCACTCTACAGATCTTCTTTCCCACTACCTCACACAGAAGAATCATATGGATTTTCTCATTAACTCTATTGCTCAAAGGAGGATAATACATCATCTTCATTTATGCTCTCATGATGATGCACCCAACACTTTTGGATTTCACACGTTCACCTTGTGCTCATCCACGGGCATGTCTAACTCAACAGATTGCCTTTCCCACTGGATAATCATCTAGATTTGTTCTCAACTCTCTGAATGGAGGAGGTCATCTCTACATTACAACTCTGTCTTAGGTAGGAACCACGTACCCTTCTTAGGGGATTTCTCTCAGGTTTGTAAGCTAGAGAAAAACTCACATAGCTGCAATGTTCCACATCTCACAGGTTTGTAAGTTGGAGAATGTCTCACATAACTGCAATCATCAACACTCCCTCTCAGTTAGGGAGGAATTCTTCATCGTGTCAAGTCTCACATGGATGTACTTTGAATTTTGTCTTGGATGGAGTCATCAACACTCACTCTCAACTAGGGAGGATTTCTTCATCAAGTTAGTTTGGTGAAGATGTATGTAATCTGCTCATGTGTAGGAAGGTACTACATGTGTACGATTTTCCTCTGCATCATATCTCTGATATAAGGACATTTCATCTCATCATGTTTCGATCCATTAGGAAACATTGTGTTCTCAAGGATCCTTATACACGGCTCTTTGGTTATCATCATATGATCCATCTCGTGGTCAAGTAAATCTGTCAAAATCTTGTGAAGCCATATTTATTTTCACACTCGATCTTATATACTTTGCCTCTGTGGTGCTCAAGGCCACATAGTTTTGTTTCCTGCTGCATCAGGAAACCATGGAAAACTTCATAGTAGAGCAACAAACAAATGTTCTCTTCTGGTCCACTGTACTTTCTACTCAATCTGAATCGATATATCCTACAAACTCAAGTTCACATTGGAGGCATATATCAAGCCATATCCAACTGTGCCTCATATATAGCTCAATACATGTTTTGTTATTACCTAGTGAGTCTGTATCGGTTGACTCATGAAATGACTAAGCACACTTATTGCATGGCATGAATCAAGTCTGGTGTTAACTAGATACATCAATGATCCAATCATTTGTGGATCAATCTCATCTAAATGATCATCACTCATTTTCTTCAAATCCATTACCATTGGAGTCATCATGGATTTGCATTATGTCATTTGAACTTATTTAATATCTTCACTGTATATTTTCCTTGACTCGAGAAAATATCATCGGTCCTCTGTCATACTTCTTTTCCCAAGAAGTAGTGCATCATACTCAGATTCTTCATCTCGAATTCAAAATTCAAGGATTAATTGTATCCAACAACAATGATTTATGAATAAGTCATCAAAATCAAGCTCTTGTCACCAACACTGTAATAATATAGGTTTGGATCTGCAACACTCTTGATGAAATTTAAACTCATCAAGAATCTATCTATCTTATATAGTTTCCAACTCATGGATGGTAGTACAGATGGAAGTGTATCGGATTTACTAGATCAAGTGTCTCATCATAGACAACTCCCCATGTTTGTGAGAAATCTCTGGCTATATATCTCGTTTTGTATTTCTTGACACTTCCATCAGCTGTATGCTTGATATTATAGATCCACTTGGAAGTTACCACATACTTCCATTATGGTCCCTAAATAATATCGTATACATCATTATTTAATATATACTGGTATTCTTTTGTTATGGCATCTTTCCATACTTGTTATCATGTTGCTTCTCTCAGACAATGAGGCTCAGCATCAATGCAGTGGCTCATGACTGAAGGACAGCTCCAAAATATCTTTTGCTTTCTCGGGATGTGCCTTGAGAGTCTTGTATGTTTCTCTACTTCTTGCAGAGTGAGTCTAGGTAGGAATTTTATTCCCTACTGCAATATCTTTGAACATATCAATTGGAGAAACTGGATCAACTGGAATATTGTTTGTCTCCCTCTGAACTTCTGAAGGGGGAGAAGGTATTGTCTCACTGTCAATATCCATCTGAGATTGTTTGGGTCTTTGCAAGACTATCTCTTTTTCAAGGACAACGTTTTTTCTTGTCTCAATCTATCTCTGACCAAGGATGTCGATTTGGAATGCCTTTGAATATTCACTGTATCCTTTCTTTCTAAAGGATCTATCTTGGACTTCTCCTCTTTGGGTACATGAAAATACACTGGGCACCCAAATAACCCAAAGTGTTCAATCTTAGGCTTCATTCCGATGAAGACTTCTTCGGGAGTTATGGATTTTCAAAGTCCGGTGAAGAATCTTGTTCTTCACATATACTATGTCATGCATGCTTCTTCCCATGGAAGCCTAGAAAGATTCTGATCATGCATTATAGCATTGGTTGTCTCAATGATGGTTCTATTCTTCCTCTTTCTCAAATAGTTTTGACTCCCTCTGAAGGATAAGCATCTTCTTTTCTTGTTAACCTATCTGGAACAAGAAAACAAAAATAACCAACACAAGAATATATCCTAAAGGAGAATAATGAGTACATCTATAGAATAAAAAAAAATTAAAGAATGTTGTCACAACTACAACACCTACTTGTAATGTAGCAAACTTTTAGAAATATAGGTTAGAGGAATGAAAATTACAATAATCAAACCTTGAGTCTTTACTTTTAGTGTGTTGTCCCTTTGAATGCACTGATATCCCTCTAGATCCATGACATCAACAAAAGGTTCCTTCCTCCTGCAATTTCCCTCGTGACAATGATACAAATAATATATACAAGTGCATACCTAAGGATGTTGATATGATTTCTCCAATGGCTCTTGGATGATCTCTATCCTCTGAGATATTTATGAAGAAGATGGCCACAGTGTCACATTTTTTCATCTTTGTTATTTTGAAGCTGGTCCTTCAATGTAAGGGCTTGAGTAGGTGATTGGTTTCCATGTCCTGGCACCATCTTCCTTCCATTCATTGATAGTTGTCTCTGGTAAACCCTTTGTATTACCCACAATAAGTCTTCCTCTAAAGTATTTTCTTCCAAGAACTTGAAGTTGCTTGATCCATCAAGCTTATATTCCATCATAGCTTTTGTTCATCATAATTTTAGATTCTTCACAACCCTTCGTCAAATGGGATAGAAAACCTAACGGCTAGGCTAGGTTAGCACTTTTAGGTTTTACTGGCCTTATGTATTCCAACAATAATCCTTTTAAAGATATGAGAACATTGGTGATCTAAAGAGATCCTTCAATGAGTTGCATAAACCCTGATACTAAAATTTCTACAGAAATTAGCGAAACCCTAGGACCAAAATTTCAAAATGCCAGGAATTTTGATTTGAATCTTGTTGGAGGTGCATTGAAGGGGGTTGTACAATCCTATGCCAAAATCATCCCCAACATCCAATTATTAAGGGATGAAACTGAGAAACAAGGAGGGTCGTATGGAATTTATGGGAACCCTGGGAGGGTCATACGGTTTCTGCAGAAGTGAGAGAGGATGGATGGAAAATGTTTGTGCAATGGGCTCTGCAAGGCCTATTATCTGATACCATATTGATTTTTCATTAAACTAGGTTAAGCATGTAGTTCATTTCAATTTTTATTTGTATTAACCATAAACAAGAATGTTGTAGAAATCGAGATCACAAGAAGAAACACCATGCACAAGAACACAAGAAGTATCATGGGAAACCCTTCTCAACAAGGGAAGAAAACCCAGAAAAATCCTTGGATATATTTTTCAAGAGAAATACCTTCACCACCAAGAAATACCTAACACACAAGAGAGTGCTCAAACCCTATAAGACTAGCGCCCAAGAGAGTTGTGCACTTTTCCCAAGAATGTGTACTTTGTGAAATTTCCAAACTCACTTGAAAGATATGATTCCATAATGGAGAATATACCTTTACTTATACTAACCTGAATTTGTCAACAAAAGTGTCTATTGGAAAAATAGGGCCGACCTTACTATCTTATAATATAATTATTATTATCCAGATTAATTATCTTTTACACTTATTACTAATCACATTAAGGTGGGGCCAATATGTACCCCTTAAATTACAATTAGGGTTATAGGAAGGTCTGACTCTTGAACAATATTGAAAGGGATATGATACAACCACTAGTGCTCATCCACTAGGGGCACATCCATAGGGATGTCCATATCTCTGGTTCACTACATTACATAGAAGAACCAAATATTCACATGTTCACCTATGCTCATCCACATGCACGTCCACTCTACATATTTTCTTTCTCACTGCCTCACACAGGAGAATCATCTGGAGTTTCTCATCAACTCTGTTTCTCAGAGGAGGCTAATACATCATCTTCATTTATGTTCTCATGATGATGCACCCAACACTTTGGGATTTCACACGTTCACCTTGTGCTCATCCACATGCATGTCTAACTCAACAGATCACATTTCCCATTCGATAATCATCTAGAGTTCTTATCAACTCTCTGAATGGAGGAGGTGACCTCTATGTTCTAGCTCTGTCTCAAGTAGGAACCACAAACCCTTCTTAGGGGATTTCTCTCAGGTTTGTAATCTGGAGAAAGACTCACATAGCTGCAATGATCCACATCTCACAGGTTTGTAAGTTGGAGAATGTCTCACATAGCTACAATCATCAACAATGAGAACTTATTGAAACTTAGACTGGGCTAAGTAGGCCTCGTTTTCATTGACATGAATATATTTTAGGGAAAGGTCTACTATCTGATAACATTTTTGAATAACATCTATTTTCTCATAGAGTTATTGTTGGGAAACTTCCAGCCTCTCAATGATTTTCGATGCTTGAGTTTTGAAGGCCGAAATGTCTATCGTTGTGTTCTCTGTTAGGGTCAATATGGTCTGCAACTTCTCTATCAACTTGTCACACTGAGTGACTAGACATTGGTTGGTTTGTAAACTCTGGTAGAGCAGGTCAAGGTTATCATGTAACTGCTTAATTTTTTGCTAATGGCTAGCCGTGATTTTCTCAAAGTCTCGGTTCATTGTTCTTATGACAGTCTTTTCTGTAGTATATATCTCATTTTGCAAATGTTCTACCAAGAGGCATTTTTGTCACAGTTGTTCAGTCAAATTGTCCACTGACCATTTATTGGCAATGGAAAAATCCTCCAACGAACTTGCAAATTCTTTCACAAACTCTGGACCATCATGGTCTTTCCCATCATACGCCAGTCTTTGCCTTTTGGTGATGTAACATACCCATCCACCCACAGGTCAGGTATGCTTCCTGCAATCCAACCCTTGGAATTCTTTCTCATGCTGACCTTATTTATTTATTAAGGATGCATAAGATAACATATTTAACTACATGCACAACAATATCCAACAAGCGTGCAAGATCTAAAGATTATGTTAAATGATAATTAAATATACACAACGAAAATACATTCATATACATGTAAATGACAATTAAACTACACAGTGGAATACATTCATACATAGATAGTAATATGACTACAGAGATCACTTATCTTTATGAAAGACAACACTGACTGGTTCCAGACCAAGGACGTTCAACCCAACTGTAGACATCGCTGCTCTAAATCCCAAAAACAGTGTCACCCCTGAGCCTGGGATATGAATCCACAAGGACGGTTCTAGAGTGTAATTGTGTTCCCAAACGAATCAGATCTCAAGCTCTCATAGGTTTCTCGACACCCACAACAATCCAAGAACCCAACTCTCTTCTACCGAGCCTATTCCACCCAAGAGAATGGACCTCCACACTTCTCTGCCACATAGTCCCTCAGGAAGTCCTTCTCCTTCCTGCCAGAGATTCCAGCACAACTGGTCCAGAATCTCAATGTTGGAACTCTTAGGACTCACAGTTGTGAGAAAAACAGGGCGCGAGCCAATGCATTTCAGACATGCATGCCCCAGGTCACAACTGGATCACACCAATGACCACTACAACCAACTATCTTGTGGCTAAGTTATTCAACAACTATGTTTCCTTTTCCAAGCCAAGATGCAGGTGATGATGGATCAATGGACGAGTCAAATGGGTGCATGGGAGTGAATGCATGGGATTTATTGCATGGGAGTGCATGAGGGAATAATGAGTGAGGGAACGGGAAAACAACGAACAAGTCATCAGTCCAACCCCCTCATTAGACCAGAAGCAGGTTTAATTAACCTCATGGGGAAAACAAAAACCTCTTGGCCTTCCCCTAGAATTTCATGTAATTGATCCCCTCCCTTAGACAAAAAGGGTAATAAGAAAAAAATAGGAATAAACACTTATTCCCTCAAGCTCCCTCTCTTGTGGAATCATAGCCCCCTATAACTCTAGTCCTTGTCCATCTAGAAGCCAATAATGTATTTATTATTATTAATGATCAAAACATTACATTTCTGTGGCATACTGGCCCTTCAATAATTGTTTGGGCACTCTCACCTCTCAACATTGTAACAATACATTATTTAAAATGGGGGTTCAAAAACCCGGGGTGTTACATGTGATAACTCCATCCTTTTGGTGATATTCTCGCTTCACGATGGCTTTCTATTTCTTACTAAAAACTAAATTTGAGGGAGGAATATCTTTGGGAAATATAGGAGTATGATCACCTACAAAAGTTAGTTCAGAACTAGGATTTCCAAAGCTAGTTTGTAAAGGGGTTAATGACGTGATAGGTAAACCAATTTCAATGGAAGGTTCTTGTCCTATTGTATTGGGGGTGCAAGCATGAGTAGCTGGTGTTGAATGAGGGACAAATTGTCCCAGATTTATGAAGGCTTTGAACCAATCCATTACTTATGGATACTTCAGTCCTGTGACCTTTTGGGACTTCCTCAACTTTGTGTTTAGTGGAGGAACTTGGCTCAGATCTTGTTGGTCTGGCTTCCTATGAAGGAGGCGTGATATTTGACTCTCCATGAAATATCTTGGGTAAACTATTTCGCCTGTGTTTTTGAAAGATAATGAAACCAGCTTGTTGGTATGGGGGCAGGGTTTGGAATCTTCTTCGGACTTCCTCATAAGTTCTAACTCCCTTGAATATTTCATCAAAAGGGGAATTATCATGTATGTACCGCTTCATTTTAAATTGAGCCAGATGGTTTTCCACTATCTTATGTGGATCATGCTTATTGAACTCGATGTAAACTAATTTGACATCCTCCAGGGTTGTGGTCTTGGCTTTATAGTGACCAAAATCTAATAATGTAAACATGCCAACCTGAATGGGGAAAGTCATCCAAACCTTTTTCTGAGTTGCTTTCATCTCCTTGTTTATATCTCCTGCCACTGTTTGGTACGACACTTCTCTGTACACTAGCCTATCAGGTAAAACCTATGGGAGAGAATGAGGAGGAACCAAACAACTTAATACTATGATATAGGAGAAATTCTCCTCAATGAACTAGTCTACAAGCTTTCCTAGGCTCCCCATAATCCTTTCTAAAATTCAGGGCGGCGGGTGACCATTTATGGATACATGAACAGTCACTACGACATTGTGACAGATTTCATAGAAGAAATCTTTGATGTTTTCCTCTCATAACCTGGAGTGATAAAAATGAATTGGTTCAAAGATGGAAGGGGTCCAACTCCATCTCATCAGGGGAAAAGGGGTCATGAAACAAATGGCATCCATAATGTATGCTGACATGTAAAAAGGGGCAGGCTGCCCTTTTGATTTTTTTGATTTCTAATCAACAATTTCCTTGGCTAAATTATCCGACAACATTTTGGCCCAATCAAAAGTGTAACCCTTGACTACCTCGTTCATGGTGGCGACCCACTCAACCAAGAAATGTGTAGGTTTCTTCTTCCTAAACAGACGACAAAGCATCATGTCTACATACATCATATGAGCGTCTAAAGATGTCATGGTGTACATATCGTAAGCGTCGTCTCTAAATTTTTCCAAATGTCCCCACCAGGTCTTGATTATATCATGGCTATTTCTGGTGTATTGGGTGCACTCCTTTATCTCAAACTCTAGATGGAATGCACCATTGTAAGTGTATATAGGAGTAGGGAAAATTTTATACATTACTTGTAGGTGTTCTGGTTGAAAAGAGTCGATGGCGACCTGCCGAAGGTTGATGATGCTCTTGTTCTGGATGTCGACATGTTCCAAAGCCCAGCTTATCATATCATTATAGGGCATGATTCTTGTCCACGCAACAATATTATGAAGCTTCAAATTTGCTACATGTCTAAGCTTAGTTGTATAAGATTCGTCATCATCTTCAGCGGAGTCATCTGGACTGTTGATGATTTCATGCTCTAAGACATCGAAGACCAGCGTCCAAATTTTAATGGAATCCGCAACTCGCGGAGTTGTGTTTGATAGAACGTCTATGATCGGATTTGATTCATCACCTGACATGTCAATCTTCTTCGACGCTTTGATGATCTAGGGATTGTGAAATCAAAAACTCCCGAAGAGTAATCTCTTGGAGTGACGTGGCAGGGGTGATGTCATTTTGATGATGTGTCAAGAAAAGAGAGGTGCCACATGTCACTTGAAAATGTGTGAATCCTCCAACGTAGATGTTAAAATTGAGTTCCATGTGTCAACTCAAGGAAATATTTTTAAAGGACACGTGTCTTATGACTCGTGTTCATGGTGTTTTTAGGCAAAGTCACAAGCGATTATATTCGGGTTTCAGTGTTTCTGGGTTTACGTTGTTTGGGTTTGCTAGAACACCCGAAGTGTGGAGCTGCAAAGAAACCATTGCAGGCTTTCACTTAAAACTTAGGCAGATCCAACACTTGGGATATTATTAGGATCATTAGATCAAATTATAGAAACTCATCGACGATGGATATTGTAAGCGCCTTATTGCTAAATAACAACCAATGGGTTTGATTTAAAATTAAAAGGAAACTCCCTAAGTTTTTTTCTTTTTGGGCAAATTTTTTTATTTCTAAGAGGTAAAATATAAATTTCAAAGGCTCAAAATTAGGTACGTTCCAACATGTTCTACGTCATTATGTTGTTGAACAATCTCACAAGCTAAATTGGAAGGAATTGTAGGTCTCAGATGTGAGAACCATCATGCTTGAACCATTATGAATATTGGACCATAGGGTCTGATAGCTCAGAAATCGTTTGGTAGACCAAGTTAAGGTCTAATGGAACACATATATCCCATGATATACTACTTGGGAGGATGCAGAGACCTTACGAAGAGATCATACCTCACTTTTTTTACCACTTCGGGACTATGTTTTTCGAAGGTTGGGTGTATGTAATGCCACGTTTTGACTTAGACAACCAGAAGTAATCATGGCCTAACCATATCCTAACTTCTTAGTAACTGTGAAACTATTAATGATACACTTAAAATTTTAGACATATGGACCTATGTGAATGTCAATACTATGAATGTTTAGCATTATTTGAGTTACGATGGATATTATGCAACCTAATTCAAGCTTGAAAGTTTTGAAATTTAAATTTGTCGGTATGTGGATACCAAGTTAATGATATGATTAAATTCATTTACACGATAATAATGTATGGGTATGTATGAGTTTGTGTTATAAACTAATCTACAGATTAATGGGCTATCAAATAGACAAGGGATGATAGTAATAAATCATTGAAGCCATGAGCATCGACCGAGAAATGATATGGTTTGAATCTTAGTATGTTAAATTTTGTTTTTTTAAATTCCTTGCTATAATATGGGGGCGATTCCAGGTTTTTCAAGTAAAAAACTTCCTAAAACTGAATATACTATGACAAAATCCTAGCAACACAGTGCCACTGTATGGTCCATGGTAGGGTGTTGACCCTAGTTCTATTAGGAGGGGTGGGGGCATATCCCACCATGTATCCTATGAAACCTAGAGTCATGGGAGGATGATTTTAGTTCATGCTCCACTGGACGTGTGATGATGACTTCCAGTTGCCTGTTGGGGAAGCTTGGTCAAGGTAGTTGGGACTTACACTTATGGGTTCTATCTGGAGTTAGGTCAATATAGTTGATGTTCCAAGATAGTCCAACATGAGAAGGATATGGATGGAATATGGAAGTAAGTTAGGGAGGCAAGATGAATAGAAGTAGTTGAGAGTGTGTGGAGTGTTCTTTTGTCTTATAGTTGAACTTCTTGATTTCCTTTAAAAAAAATAACTACAATTATCTATGTAAATGTTGCTTGTGTTAAATTAGTATAATTGAAGGATTATGAAAATATTTCAAATGATTTACCATTCTTTATGAAAAATATAACATTCTTTATTGGATTGGGAACATACATGAATTTAATTAGGTAGGAAAAATATTGTCATTAGTGCACATGCGATTCATGTATGGGCTAGCTACACATACATGCCTTGCACATGTACACTAGTATGTATACGTGTTTTAAATTAATGATGTGGTTTATTTGATAGGGATGTATGAATCATGTATCATTACCCATGTATTGTAAATTACTCTAACTTCAGGACAAATTTTCTTGAAAGGTGAGTGTATGTAACAACCCAATTTGATTTTTTTAATGATCATAATTTGTTAATTTAAATTTAATTAATTAATAAAATAAATATATTTGAATCATTTTGTTATTTTAATATTTAATGGTGGGTGAGGGAATTAATGAGGGAATAAGGTAGTTGGGAATTGACTGAGGGAGGGGGATTTGAGAGAGAAGGAGAAGGCAGAGGAAGAGGACTTGGAAGAGGTATTTTTTTCCTAGGAAAATATTGGGAGGAGGAAGGGGAGGAGGAGAGTGGAAGCCAAAATTTCTTTGGGGATATTTACTAGGGAACTGGTGTTGCTGGGATTTTGGGCTCGGGGGCCAGGAAATTTGATTTCTTGGTTAGGGAGGAAAAGAGGCTATGTTATTAGTTGGATGGGAGGAAACAATTTTAGGAAGTTTTAGTTTCAATCTTTTGGTAGCAGACTGTTCAACAACTTAAATACCTTCATCTCAAAGGGCTTCATCTTCAAGAGTTATTTTACTAGTCCACTATGTTTTTTTAATCAAGTTATAAATATTGATATTTTGTTGTCATTATGAAATATAAGAGTTACATTCCTAGAAATTGTTGTTAATAAATTTATTATTAAGACTTACACATGGTATCTAATTACAATTTTACTTCTAGTTATGAAGCCTGGGGAATAGGGTCTTACAAATGATATGATAGGGTCTTACAAATGGTACCAGAGCGGCTTACAAATGGTATCAGAGGGTCTTACACAATATAATTTTATTAGTCAAGTAAGCGAGTCATAAGGGCACACACTCAATCTTGTGAAGTGACTGGGTGAGTGTGTTGTAGGGAAAGTGCAACAACTTGAAGACATGAAGTCTTTCACTCTCATTCTGTCTGCGTAATGAGTGTCCATTTTTAGTGTTTTTGTTTTGGTATAGTGTTATTTTAATCCAATGGAAATTTCACCTGTCCACAGGGGAAATATTACGTAACAGAAATTGACGACTCCACTGGGGAGAACTTTGACTAGTCTTCCCTTGGTTTGTCTAAAATCATTTTTCCTATCATTAGATATGATTTGGTTCTTGATTTTGAGTCAATTACTTCTTTCCTCTACTTTATTGGAAGCTTCACATAGTCATTGCTTAGATATTTCTGAGTTTTTATCCTTTTTCAACATTTTTTTAAACTTTTCCAAAATTGGCCCTCCCCTGCAGTGAGCACTAGGATGCCACTACCAGATTGGTGCTCCTCAACAACCCTAGAGGGAGATTCACTTCGCCCTATATCCTTGAAGACAATAGAACCACCCTCTCTGTTTTGTGAGAATCTTAAGGTTTTCCAAGTTCTGATCAATTCTTTTGATCAGAGGTTTTTAACCCAGAAGTCCTTAATTTGTTGTTGGATTTATTTGGTTCAAAGAACTATTATTCATCTTTGTTGAGATTGGAAACTCTTTCTAGATTGTGAGATTGGTTTATTTTACCTTTCATTGGTTTAATCCTTGTTTCGAAAGATCATCAATTATCTGACTGATTAGAAGATTCTGCAAAGGTTTGTTGTCCATTGAGTTTCCTATCAGTATTTATTTGATTGAATGAATTGAAACTTGATTGCTTGCCACAAACTAGCTTTGATATAATTTATTTCTCCTCACTTTTCAAATATTATTGAATGTGATTTTCTTGATTTCTTATCTTTTTTGGATCTTTGTTTGAGTAAGTTTAATTTTCTTTGATTTTCTTTTTAAGTGTCTTTGTTTGGATAATATTTTGCTTCTTGTTCTATGTCATCTTAGTGGTGAACTATTTCATTGTTATTGAAAGAGAGAAGCATTAGAAGCACATAATTTCTTCCATCTAAAAGATCAAACAAATAAATTTTGAAGAACTTTGTATGCATTAGTTTTGGAAACTTGAAAGTTTTTCTTTTGATAATTTGGTGAATGTGTGGATTCTTTTTGGGAGAAAATTGCATTAAGTGTTACATTATTTTGAGTGTTTGTTGAAAGAAACTCATATCCTTCCTATAATTAGAAGTTCATCGAAAATAACAACTGTATCTCATTATTTTTCTTTCTTTTTGGAGTCGAGTCTCAAAAACCTCATCAATTTAACTATTATTCACCCTTGAGTAATGAACAACCATGAAAACAAGCGCTAATTAAAATTGATCTAGAAAAATTTCTCTTTAGACCATTACACCAACATTAGACTAGGGATAGAGCTTTGGAATAATTTGTCAAGTTAAATCTCCAAATCATTAATTACAAACATATAATCTTGTGATAGGGAGAGAAAATCCAATTTTCATAGAAGCATAGATGTGATCCCCCTCTCACACAGGGGTTAAACACGAGGTCGTGTGCAGGGGAGAAATGGAGATTACCCCTTTTAGAATTGACCAATCATAGAGGAACGATCATATACTTGGGGTTCTTCCTAAGAATCAATTGTTTTCATTTGGTGTCGGAGCTTCGTGAATCCCAAATTCATTCGGGGTCCTCATGAGTTTACCAGTCGTCTTGTTTTCAGTTCTCTTGAAGAATTCCAGACTTGATATCCTGCCCATATGTTCGGACCTGACTATTGAATGTACCTTCCCATAGGCTGACTGTGAGTTGGTAACCTTAGTGTCCATAATATTTAGGGTCTATACACGAGGTGATGATGAAGGGGAGTCTTTGTTGTGCCTGGGTCAAATGTTGGTCAAACTCACTTGGGCTCCTTCGAGGGTAACCCGCAGATAAAATCGTCAGGGAACTTGCACCAAGGTGTAAGTCCGTTAAGAAAGTTGTCAATGTAACTGATCCACCCGCTCAATATCATACCTTCTCACTTTGTTCCCATGACATTGGATTTCATCACCAACTAGTAAGTTCATTGTGAGAAGATATTGGTTTTCTTGTTCATCTTTTTAGATTTTTAGCGAGTGTTGTTTATTCTCCCTAGTTGTCCTTAAGAATTGGTATTGTGGCTGATAAAGGTCTTTGTCGATCACGTAGGATGCAAGGGTTTCCTCTGGAAGGTTACAAGTCGTTATCTCCTGATTCACCTGAAGACACTTTTCATGGGGAAGTTTTTGAAGAAGAAAACTATTATGAAATTGGGAGTGTTGCTACTACTTTAATTGAACATCCTGAAGGATAAATTGTAATAGTTCAGGAAGGTGTTGTCTCACCTATAAACCCACAATTAACCAACCCTCTTGATCCACTTCTTTTTTGAGTAGATTATTTAGGATATATCATACCTGAATATTATCCCATATTACCATCAAGGCCATACAAAGAATTTAATATGGAATCAAAACAACTCAACACAAGTGAAGGATATACAACTCCTTCCCGTACTACTGGAATGGTAGATCCAAATCAAAATCATGTTTGTCCTATATGGAAAAATCCATCAAGCCATGATCTTTTTGAAAAATTCAATTTGAATCAACCATTTTATGCCCCTACACATACACTTGACATTACTAACACAGGTACAAAACCATTGGGTCATTTCCTTAGTCATACTGTAGGACCAACCCTTAACACTGCTACCACTTCAGGTCAAATATCAAGTGATATAGGTCGTGTCCTTCCTAGTCATTTAAAAATCACTATGACAGTTACACCAATGATGCCTCTTCAAGTCGTAATTTCATTCACACCATAGAATATTGTTGGGACACCTTCCCATCTTAGAATCCAAAACCCTATCGTACTACAAGTCCCCACTGGGGGGAAAATACATACTGGAGGGAAATCCTCCATTAGTGGACACGTCCTTACTAGAAGGAAACCCTCATTCAGTGGAAAAGTCCCTTCGGGGGGTGGGGGGGAACTCTCATTTAGTAGAAAAGTCTCGGTTGTTACCTATGGCAGGGGGTAAAGTTCGAAGTATTTTTGTTGAAAACCCACAAAAAATATGGGGACCACCTCAAGGAGGAGCTTTTAATCCAACACTTCAAGGAGGATATTTAAATCCTAATCCTTCAAGAATTTACTCTGAAAAACCATTCCTAGGTGTCCCAAATCACACTTAAGGTCCTCAAGGTCAATCATATTTTCCTCCATAGGGGCAAACTATTTATCCTCCTCAAGGTCCAATTGGTTACCCTCCTCAAGTTCAAATTGGTTACCATCCTCATGGTCAAACTGGTTAGCCTCCTCAAGTTCCAATTGGTTACCCTCCTCCAGGTCAAAATAGTTAACCTCCTCAGGGTCAAACTAGTTAACCTCATCAAGGTTACATTACTTATCCTCCTCCAGGTCCAACTGGTTATTCTCCTCAGGGTCAAATTGGTTTTTCTTCGTCTTTTACCCAAGTTCCTCAACAAACAAATCCTACTTTTGTTGGTTGAAATACTTAACATCCATATATGGGTGGACCTTTTGGATACAACTTCCCATAAAAACCAATTTACGGTCCTACTAGTGTTCCCATGCCTCACCAGTATCATTATCAAAGCAATTGACAACTCCCTTTTCTAACTACTTTAGATTTTCTGGACCTGTCAAGATTGACAAATGATCCCATATTGCATTCTCCTTTCTATCCAGTAATTCCTGCTAAGTTACGATCAGGTATCCCAAAGTTTGATGGTAAACCTGGAGAAGATATGAATAACCATGTCATGAAATTTCATCTTTGGTG
>JZKD02S1300963.1:76488-92828 GCA_000966675.3 Picea glauca | reverse complement strand
AACATTACTAATCTAAATTACAACTAATGGCCTAAATCCGACATAAATAAAATAACATTACTAATCTAATATGCCCCAATTAAGGGGTAATGAGCCAACATTAGGGCTTAACAACGTCTCTCTTGCCACGTTTGAAACGTCACAATATAGACAAAAACTAGATTGTCGGAAAAATGACGTCATGTGAAACGACATTTGACCGAGGTTTGTCGGTCTTCCGACAATAGAAAGTGGCAATTGCGTCAAACGCACCGTCGGAATTTGACCTAAATGCAATAGTGCATTGATACACCCCCCTAACTACATGAGAGATTATATCCTTTACTTAGATTACTCCACTTCCACTATTGCCATGGTGTTATTTGAGGAGGATGATGATGGTACAGAACATGTGATATCATGTGATATAATATTTAAGTAAGAGTCTTTCTGGCCCGAAACTTCGATATTCACACGTTGAGAAGTTGGATTTGGAAGCAGTCATCGCTATCCAAATATTTCAACACTACATATTACTTCGCACTACCACGATTATTGGTAAATCGAACCCCATGTACCACATCTTGAATCGTCAAGTACTTGGGGGAAAATATTCAAAATGGATCGTCATTATTTAGGAATTTGATCTAGATTTTACAAAATCTAACGCAAAGAAATCATTGGTTTTTTTCTGAGTTGATTTGTGATCTTCCCCATACCAATGAGGACACTAAGCCCAATGATGACCTTCTATATGGGTCACTGTTTCTTATCAGTACAACTGATCCCTGGTATGGATACATTCTCTTATATCTCCAGACCCAACGCTTCCACCTATATATTTCTCGTGATGACCAACGTCACATTCGACATCATTCAAAATATTAACTTATTGCTAGAAAATTTTTACATCACCATGGTATTGATACTGTCTTACAACGTTGTTTGACCCATGAAGAGGCTGAGCATGTATTAAATGACTGTCACTTAGGATCTTGTGGCGTTCATCTCTCTAGGATGGCTACAACCCATAAGATATTACGTACAGGTTATTTTTGGCCCTCCATTTTTAAAGATTATATCGAGGCCGTGAAAAAATGCCCACCCTATTAGATCTTTCACAAGAAAGCACATACCCAACCTACTTCTCTACATCTAATTGTCGCCATCGAATCATTTTCCAAATAGGGCATCGATTTCATGCAATGTAATCCTACTTCAGTTAGGGGGCATGGTTATATTATCGTCGCAGTAAATTGTTTTACTAAACGAGATGAGGTTATGCCTACATTCTTTAATGATGGCCAAAATTATACTCTTTTCGTATTTAATCACATCATTTATAGATTCAGAGTCCCACAAGCTATCGTAACCGATCACATATCTCATTTCCAAAATCAGATGATCAGTGATTTGCGTACCAAATTGGGTTTTCAACATGAAAACTCATCCCCATATTATCCTGAAGCCAATGGACAAGTTGAAGTGATCAATAAAGTCTTGAAAATCACGCTTCAACACATGGTGGGGGTGAAAAAAAACAATTGGAATTTACAAATCTTCTCATCACTCTGGGCCTATTGGAATTTCATCAAAACCTCCATTGGTTTCACACCTTTTCAGTTGGTATATGGGTTAGAAGTGGTGTTGCCAATTGAATGCGAAATTCCATCTTTGAGACTAGTTGTAGAACTCATGCCCAACACCTCTGCCGAAGTGGAAAGTTTCCTATAGCTAACAAATCTATATGAGACATGTCGTGATGCTTCTCTCATTAATGAGACATACAAAAAATGTGTCAAAACTCAATATTATAATTTTGTCTGACCTTAATTTTTTGCAGAACGAGAACTAGTCCTGGTCTATGACCAAGACAATCATAAACTTGGAGCAAGAAAAATATAACCCATGTGGCATGTACCCTACATCGTAAAATGTGTGCTACACATAGGTGCCTATGAGTTAGTCGACTATGATGGAATTCCTCTCAACGAGCCTAATAATGGGCTCTATTTGAAGAAGTACTATGCTTAGAAAATATTGCATGTGTGATTTTTACTTTATTGTACCATATGATTGCGTTTATTGTGTCTTTACTTTTGTGTGTAAGGATTTTGTTTCACATTTAACTGATTATGCCATGGTTTTTTCTTGACTGCGTAGATTCCAACATCTTTTCTCATATATTTTGGATTTGCGGATGGCATCAGCTGACATACCTATAACTTAGATTTTGCAGCTTGGACTATTTACCATTCTGACAAGTTGGTAAATTCGGGAGGGATCTGTCTTGGAAATGCAACCAATAATGTTGCAGAATATCATGCCATAATTGGAATTTTGACCTAGGCTAATTCTATTAACATATCTCATATAATCGTTAGTCTTGATTCTCAACTCGTGGTTTGTCAACTTAATCACATTTATGTTGTTTGCAATCCAGTATTGTTATGTCTCTATTTTAGAGTTCACTGTCTTGAGAGGTCTTTTGCTTACATAGAATATCGACATATATTGATAGAACTTAATGTCATTACATATTCATTAGAAAATTATATTTTCGATTGGCATCTCACACATAGATAAATATGCAAAATCATAAAGCATAAATAAAAAAACATCACATCATTTGAAAAATAAGTAGTCGAGATAAAACTCACACACACACACACACACACACACACATATAGAAAAAGTGTTCCATAACATCGTTCAAAAGTACATAGAGGGGAAAAAAGTGGGTTACAATGCATGTACATAATCACATAAGACTACACTAAGACAATAGACTCTATTCATCTCTCTATACTACATTATGCTCATGGTAACACATCACTGCTCTATCTACTCGCCACCATAGATGGATTAGACTCTTTGGTACACCCAGTGTGTGCATCTGCAAGTGATAAGGAACGTCTCGTAATGTCATGGAAGGGACACCCATGGTCATCCCCCTGAGATTATTTTCTACCTCGTGGCTCTATCACCTGCCTCTGCTACTACCTGAGCACCACCACGTCATCTAGATGGTGACATCCCAGCTGGGCGTGCCATCCCTCTATCTGAATTATGGAAAACAAACATGTTTAAGATCCTTCATTGTACCACAAAAAAATACATATATCATTAAAAAATCAAAAATAATTTTTGCAAGGTCACGCTTTTTAATTTACTTGATGCTTCCCACCGTGCCCCTTCAAGGAGAACTAAGTTCTCACTACTTATAAAGTACATCCCAGAATAAGGATAGTCCTTCATCGTCACAATCCTCCTCCTCCACCATGCGAAGAAATCAACAGTGAAATAAAAAGATGAGGGCTCATTCCCTAATCGAGGTGAAAGGCTAGTCCACCTTTCCATCCTAGGCTCATATACATGATTATATATCAAAGCAATTTGAGCTTGCATCAAGGGTACTCATTCCAGGAAGAATGATACCAATAATAATCCATACCCAAACTATGTTTTCCTCCATGTTCTACATCTGGAAATCTAATCTTTGACATTTGCTAGAAATCTTGCACACCAATTGAAGATCTTCAGCCCTAGACACTCAACTGCGTATTCCATCTGTGAATTAGAATCGATGTGAGGACTGGTGCTTCCTTGTAGTTTGGTGATGGTGAAAATGATAGCTCGTAATGGAAGATCTCTCGCATCCTTAATTTCAATCCTACCACTTTCCTTGTGGGATGTCATCAAACAGAACTGTGCTATATAGTCATTGGTCTGCCTGGATAAGATGATGGGTGCCCCTATTTTAGAGAGCCCTGTCAAAAAGTATACATCTTCAATTTCAATCTCTAAAATTTGATATCCCACTCAAAAATCATGTTCATCAACATCCCATATCCCAATCAGATGCTCTATGAGAAACATCTATTTCCGTATGTTATGTATCTTGAAATTTTTTAGTAAACCACAATTTTGGAGCACTTCCCTTGCTTGAGGGTCATGCAATGAGGACATATAATATTTTTTGTGTTCTCTTTCCTTCCACTCAAGCATGTTGGCTTTTAAATCCCTGCAAAACATCACTAAATATCATTATTCAAAACCCCAAGACAAAATAATGTTTTTTTATAGGCTAAAATACAAGCAAAAAAATTGTCTTGCACCTGGAGCCCCCCTGTAGACTATTTCAGAGTGTCGATGCACCCTATACACAAGCACCAGGGCGCTAATGTCTGGAGTGTCACCCCTCTTGATACATTAGGGTAGCGCCACCCTAGTAAGGCGCCATGGGGGTTCTTAAAGGGACTAAAACAGCTAAAAAATGCATGAAAATCAAAATGGAAGCATGGAAATGAAAGAGGAGGATCAGAATACCAACCTGGTCCTGAAAGAATGAAGAATGATGGTCCATGTCTCTCATAATCAACGCCAAAAAAAATGCTCCAAATGGAAAATCTCCAAGTGAAAAAGGAAACTAAGAATGAAAGGTGAAATAAACTAGATTTTTTCACCCAAATGAATTTTAACCACTTGCAAACTAGTTTAATTTAAACCTTTTTCACACTAATATTTCCTTTTATTTGGTTTTTTCCACAATTTCCATTGATTGTTAAGGAATTACTGACAATTTTTTCCCATAATGTCTTTTAAATACGGGGCTCAGGAGGCAGAACTTTTTAGTGACCTTGCAATCCTTTCAAACATACTTTGTCATTATTTCAAATAGTTAAATCATGAAGAATCATCTGTTGGGAGATAATTTAACCCTTTTTTGATCCTGACAGACTAACTACGAAAAAGGAATAATGTGACCTCTTTGGTTAGAAGAGTTCTCCTTCACATTATTTTATGATTTTTCGGGCATTGGAGACTAAAATTACAAAAAATAACATCTATAGAGTTTTCTTTAAGTTATTTTCAAACTCCCTAAACCTGAAAAACCATTGAATTTTCCTTCTATGGACTCCTAAAACCATACATTGAAGGGCCCATTTAGAAATGAACCCTTAATTCTTCTAGTTCGTTAAAAATAGGAAGAGGAACTTATCGAAGGTGAGTTATATCGAGCACATGTTATCCTCCGTGAGCTCCTTAAACAAAAAAGAGGTACTCATCTATCTAAATGGGGGGGGGGATTGAAGGAAGTGGGTCAAGTGTCTTGAAACCTTTAAGGCATATTTCATTGTCTCCCTTGAACATGTCACATGTTTTCATCTCACCTCATAGTTGGTCCATCCACTCACCTTTGATTCATACCAATCCCATGACTCATGTTACTCCTTCATATCACCTGAAGAGTTCCCTAGTGATCGTCGCACTATGTTTTGGTCATTTTCTCAAAAAATTCAAAGCTTCCAAGTCTTGTTTCGTGCCTCATAATGTTCAAGGGAAGTATTTTCATGTCAGACCAAGCATCTACAATATTACTAGTTTCCACTCCTATGTCATTCCACATTCATATAATCCACCATCTCATATCACTTTCCTATGACAGTTTCATGTTTATGACATGGGATACATCAAGGCCCCCCTTCGATGAGTCTTTTTATTTCTACTTCAACACATTATCTGGGACTTAGAATTAGAAACACAACACTACCTTGGAACCTACATGCCTCAATGGCATGCCTCCTCACTTTCGACAGTGGGTTTGAATCAATGACCCCCGATCGATTGATTCCATGAATTTTTTACTTCAGCTCATTATTCACATTTGTTGGAATGTACTATAGGTACCTCGGGATTCATTGACATCATGGGTGATTTCCCTCATTATTTTTAACGGTATACATCAATGCCCTGTAATCAAGCAGTTTCTACCATGTTCGACATCAAAACATTTATTCATATTGATAGAATTGTATTGTTTTGGGATAGGGACGAAGACCCTGGGTTGAGTACTCACCGTGTTCTGTACTTTTCCCAAGTTGCAATGGAGATCATTTGACCGATATACATAGATCCACTATGTATTGGTCTGTGGCTATGTTCTTGACATATCGTAGCTCCACTGTGTATTCTTTCATGGCTACATTCAAGTCATGTCATGGAGAAATGGATCCACATTGTATCTTCGGTGTCCATCTCCTTAGTCAATATCATTATGGATTTGCAGTGTATTGGTTGATGGCCATGATTTGAGTCATTTATATTAAAATCATAGGTATGCCTACCTTGGGAATGAAATGTATATTAATATTGTTTGATGATTCTTTGCAGATTCTACCAGGTTCTTTGACTCCACCACCCTTTCATTGAAGAATCTATAAAGTGTTTTGTCCATCGGTTTCCTCTTTTGACATCACACTTTGGGGGGGAACCTATTACACATCAATTTTCCATGCTTGCATAATGTGTCACATTTGGCACAAACATCATGTTCTAAGTGTCGCATGTGGCACAAACGTCACATCCTAAGTGTCATAAGTGTCGCACCCAAACTATCGCAAGTGTCATAACATGCCCCATACACTTTTAGTAAGTGTTTCAACTCAATCGACACCATAGAAACACTTGCCACAACCCATAAATCATGTTAGAAGGAAAATCCCCATCATTTGGCAATCGAAACATACCTTTCTACCTGGGATTTTGACCATTATTTGGACATTTAAGAATATTGGAGCTCCCCTTCCTATGCTTAGGGAGTGTTGGTGCTCCCTACACCATGTTAAGGGTGTGCCATGGTGCCCTTTATGCAGCTTCATGGGGGTGCCATTTTTGGTTAAGGGAATCAAGGTGAATCCCACCTTCTTCTAAGGGACAACTCTAAAGGTTGAGGTTTGTTTGTCTCGATTCTTACTCCATGGATCTATCTAAGGAAAATAATCATAACCTATGGAGACATATCCTCAAAAAATTCCAAAAATACTCAAGGTGGTTGAGCCTCTCGAAGCCTATAAATTGGAGGCATTTCCATGGTGAAATGGGGGAAAGAAATAACAAAAGCATCATTATTTTGATTGTGGTCCATTCGTACAAGGCGTTGGATGAGGAGAGATTGGAGAGGTTGCTACAACATCAATTGTGGTCTGTAAGTATTCTCTTTTAGGTTCTCATTGAATATACTTGGCCTATTTCCTTCAGGCTTGTGTATTCTTTCATATGCTTGTCTATTATTACTTTATCGTAGATGAATTTGTTTACCTAATCAATTAGAGTAGGAGATAGTCGTTTATATTTTCTTCCTATTGGAGGTATCAAGTTGCGCTAGGGGGTTTTAAGATCAAGCTCACAGATTAGAAGAAAAGATGAAAAACTTCATAAAAAGGTACAAAATGCCATTTCTCCTTCTCTCTTTTTGATTGGTTAAAATGCGTTTAAATGGATGTTAGTGTCCATTTGTAGTGTTTCTGTCTTGGTATATGGGTCTGGTAATCCAAGGTAAATTTCACCTGTCCGCAGGGGAAATATTCTATAACAAGGTTTCGTAATGTAATATGTTTATTTTTGAACTTAGGGTGGTAGGGTGGTGCTAGGGCGAGTTGAAGCTCACTGAGGATTGGAGACCTCATTTTTGTAATAGGTTGGTGCCTAAGAGGACCGACTTCCTCCTTATCTGCGACAGTTTGGTGCCTAAGAGGATTAGTGTTGGGTTAAATCTCTCTTCCACGTCTAGGGATGACCCAGGTTTGGATCTCAATAGGTTTCCAACAAAACCCTCTAAATCTATCGACCCTCTTGGTAAACCATAAGGCAATACAACACACAGAATGCATTGCACAATCTCACTCGAGATACCTTTATGGGTGTTGTACAATCATAACAGAATTTCCCAGTACCACCACTCCAATGGAACCCCTCTGGAACCTCTCGGGCCTCCCCCCACTCCATTTACAAAAGTATGGATTTTATAACAGAAACAATTAATCCATTGCCTGCTGATTTTATGGAAATAAAATCAAAATAAAAACAAACTAAAATGAATGAAATTGCGAAATCTCTTCAATCCCTTGGTAATAGAAAAGATCTCTTTTTAGTAACGATCTCCCTTGAAAGTTTGTTTTTGGAGACTTCTGCTACCTATTTTCCTGAAAATTTGGAACAAATATTTTCTGACTTCCATAAAAAACTGCTATGTCATCCAAATGTGTGATCGATTGATCTTCCTTCCTAAAAATGGTATTTGAGATGCTAACAATCTGAAAATTGACATGCACCAAATCTAGAACTAGAAGATTTTCTTTGGCTTGGGTTTTGAAAAGACTGACTGCTTAAAGCTTGAAGGAATTCCTCAAAATCTGTAGGAGAATCTCTTACTGTTGATCTTGATCCCATGAAGAAAGGCTTCGAAATCTTCTCAAAAATGCCAAAACTTTATCCCCTGCCACCTGTACATTTGATCTTCTTCGTAATGTCTAACTTTACGCCTGGAAATATGGAGTTGTTGATTAATTTCTGAAAATGCTTGATTTGGTCCTTTAACTATTTTTTATCACTTGTTGCCAAATGCTCTGCCAAAGAAAAACTAAACCAACTATGCCCACATCACTAGAATTTTCTTCACTAAATGGTTTCAAAAGTTTTATTTTTTATAAATATTTATGTTTCCAATGAGAAATGTCTTTCCCATAAATTTCTTTTTGAACTTCAATATTTTTCTTGCAAACAATTGTCAATTCCTGTACGTGTGCTTCTAACTTCTAGGTTTGTAGAAATTGTATAATTCTTCAAAGATTTATGTAGAGAATAAAACCTTGTGAGGACCTTAACACTGACAGGATTAAAGAATGTTCGACCATAACCCAAAAACATTATACGCCTTGCGATCTGGATCTGTACAAAGAGAATCCATTGGGAATGGTAGCTTTCAGCCAGGATGCAGGCTTTATCTGGAGTGCCTACACCAATTGCTATTAGCTTCACTCCAGCTAAATCAAACTTTGGCTTCACATCTTTCAATGTCAACGGAAACTCCCAACAGCATGGATACTCAAACTGCCTAAGGAGGGATACCACAAGCATTCCATTGTTTTGCCCCCAGAGGTATTTGAATTGCATAGGCTCTCCACTGGTAGTTAAATGTTGATGGAGCCAATCAGCTCTTCTTCACCATAGGAAGTAGGATCAGAGGCAACCCTGGCGTTCATGCTTCCCTTATACAAGCTTACTGGAACTTTCCTTTAATATGGCAGACCATATCTCACATGAATCGAGAGAAAAAAAACCACATGTGTTTAAATATATCAGTGGCTTTTATATATATCGATGTGTAGTTCGCTGAGAGCGCCCCCGTGGGCTCCTCCTCCATGTGGCTTTGCATTGTCATTAAACTTGGATGTTAATACTCGACGTTATTGTGTATTGACATATATTTGATATCAAATCAATGGAGAAAAACAAGCAGAGGCGGTGGATCACCATCCAAATTATCCTCAAAAGAAAACTTTTATGTTGGCATGGCGACCCATGCATAATCCTGTTGAAATATGCACAATCAATCTCGCACCTGGCAGCTTTGCGTTGTAAGTTTAATGTATGGGGATTTATCCAACATGACATAGCATAAACGTTCCACAAACATTCATATATGCCAACGCTTCCATTTCTATTAGATGAGTTGTGTGGCATGGGCTCATGAGCTTGGCGCTTGGTTTGAGTGATGGTTTATGTCGCATGTAGTTGTTAACCTGTGTGTTTATTTGATGCTAACCTGTGTTGTGTTTGATGCAGGTGTTTGGCAGTTTGGAAGATTTGGAGATTCGTCCTCGGGCCAATGTGTTTTCACTAAAATAAACATTAAGCAAAGGACCAAAAAAACAAAGTTTTAATGAAAACAAACAAGGAAAACATGAAAATTAGTAGTGTTTCATAAAATACATGGTTTATTAAGTGTTTCTTTTCATTTTGATATATGTGACATGGTGCTAGCACATTCCATTAATATTTTAACGCGTTAAGAAAATGGCTAAAGCCCCTTGTGGGCTCCTCCCCATGATGACTTGTGTTGTGTTGCTAACTTGTCTTGTGTGTTGATTGCAGGTGCACTTGGCTCTCGAGATTGACCCTCGGGCCGCTCTCAAACTATGGTGCTAGCACATTCCATTAATATTTTAACGCGTTAAGAAAATCGCTAAAGTCCCTTGTGGGTTCCTCCCCATGATGACTTGTGTTGTGTTGCTAACTTGTCTTGTGTGTTGATTGCAGGTGCACTTGGCTCTAGAGATTGACCCTCGGGCCAATATGTTTTTGTTGAAATGAACATGAAAAAGCACCGACCTGTTGCCAATGTTGGCTCTTGGTTGTATACAATATTATTCAATAACATAAGCAGTCTAGATATGGGCCGAAAACAAATCTGGTGAAGAATTCAAGGATTTTTAGGAAATGATATGATGTTTTATGATGGCGCTAAAAGAATGTCACCAATGCAAGAATTCCACTTTTCTATTAGTGTGCATGTATCCCACACATGTGTTGTTGGAACATAGCACCAATTTAAGAAATTTTCCCCTGTAGATTAGGGTAATAACACTGGCTCCTTCTAGGGATGATGCTCTCCCTGTGAGGCATCAAGAACAAGCAAACCACTGTGCCTTTGCATCATGTCTATCTGTGCAATCTGAACCTGCAAATATTCTACTCTGCAAATATCCACAATTTTTGTATTGTGCCTAATCCATTGGGCTAGTGGAGTCATTCATATCGTTGCTAAAACTCTTCAACTTATTCAAACTCTAAACACACACTACAGAAATGACAACCTACTCCAGCAAACCAACAAACTGAAAATAATCTACATGCTCATATGGCAAGCTTATTTTACCCTACCCTAATATTAATCAATTAAAAACAATTGATTGTGTATAATCATGCTTCCAATGTAGCCAGGTAAGTAATTGATTGACTAACCAGACTTCTCGGACATACTTTGTTGGAATGGAATGTTTCACATCAAACATCAATGGGTCATGAAATTCATACTTAAAATGAAACCAAGACAGAGGATCAGAATAAATGAACTCATCTAAATATGTAGCGATGGGATCATAGAACTCATAAGAAAATACCTCTTTCTGTTGCTCGAACTGAATGGGTTGCTCATGACAAACCTTTACTTCTTCTTCTCTGTAAGTGATATCCGTTTTTTTTTCATGAAGTGCTAATAATTGAGAAGAATATCTGAAATCTTCAACCATGTTAAATCCATCATGCTCAATGTCTTTCGCAGACCCAGGATAGTGGATTTCTACATAATGTTGTTCCTTAATGGATGAAGAAAAAATATTTATAGTATTCTCTTGAAATTCCTTTATATCCTCATCGAAATATGATCTGTAACTGTCATACACCAGCTGGTTGCTACTTAATTCATCAAAATTTGATGTGGGGATCTTCTCTTCTCCATATGAATACTCATCAAAGGTAGGTTGATCTGAATCGTTTCTTGAGATATGCAATTCACAGACCTTTGCTTCACGACCATAATAAAAAAATGAGTGCATAAGTGTTGCTTGATCATCCTTGGAATTTTGACCATAAGATACATTTGAAACAAGACCAAATGCATCTATAGCTACTGGTGGTTCTTCCTCATCAACAATAAGGTATTCAACAAGATTTTTTTCAGTTAACGATTGATCCTCAATCAGATAATTAGCAACAGATAGTTCATGAGGATAAACATTCAGATGATCATCAGAATCATTATGAGAACACTTAATATTGTCTTCACAAATTACAAGGTGCAACCTTTCATCAGGTACATCATGTGTTATCTCTATTGTTTGGTGAATATAGGATTCAAATTGTTCACAACAATCCTCCAGGAAAGTATCAAAAGAATAATACCTTTTACAATGCTTGATGAATACTGCATGAAATTCCCTCAAGGAATATATGCTTGACAAAGGCAAGGACTGGTACCACTATCGTGCATTGCCCTCCAATGAATACATAAACATCTTCATATGAACATCCTTGTGATGTAGATCTAGTTGATCTATGTATTCATGAAACTTGACAAGGTGATCTGAAGGATTATCCCCCTTGATTTATTTGAAATGTGGAAGGAAGTCTCCCCAAATATCCATAGTAGGAACAATATTAGGAAAGCCATCAATATCAACAAAATTGAATGGAGCAAACCTTGCAGCCACAATGGCTTTCATTCGATCATTTTATGCCATTCTAGATCTTCCCCGATGGAGTTGCTTATGAATTGTTGAACAGTGGAGTCACCATGGTGAAACAATTTGCAGTCAATTATGTGCCCTCTTCTTGTTCACCATCAAGAAGTGGATCTGATCATTATCGTTATTCCTAGGGAATATGTCTTCATTCCTTCATCCCCGACAACGGTGCCAAAGTATGTTAGTCCCTAAAGTTTCACTTGACTACTAAAGGGCAAGCTACGACATCATCAAGTTATGCAATGGTTTTTATAAATAAATATTTGTTTTGGTTTTTTGAAATGGGTTTGGGGACCCAACACTAGATGAAAAAGGACAACATCAGTCTCTGATAACCAAATAAAATTCATATCTCACCTACTTAGTCAGTGGTAGTCAATCTAATGAGCCAAATAAAAACATAAAAGAAAAGAGATATACAAGTTCCCAATCTGTTCACTTACATAGGAAGATTCTTGATCCTAAATATCATTAAGAAACAAAGAATAATGTACCTTGAAAAAAAGTCTTGTAATGAGTGGGTAGTCAGTAAAATCTTCACTGTCTTACTAGCAAAACAAGATATATTCAATGCTTTGCAAATATAATATGTTTTTAAAGTAAGAAAATGAGGAATAAAAGACAAGAATAAATGATCTGACTATTAGATGGGCCTTTACATTAAGTGCAGAATGAAACAAGTCCAAGACTATACAATCAGGAAATAGAGTTTCCCAGTACCACTACTCCAATGGAACCCCTATGGAACCCCTATGGAACCTCTCGGGCCTCCCCCCACTCCATTTACAAAAGTATGGCTTTTATAACTGAAACAATTAATCCACTGTCTGTTGATTTTATGGAAATAAAATCAAAATAAAAACAAACTAAAACGAATGAAATTGAAAAATCTCTTCAATGCCTTGGTAATAGAAAATATCTCTTTTGAATAACGAACTCCCTTGAAATTTTGTTTCTGGAGACTTCTGCTACCTATTTGCCTGAAAATTTGGAACAAATATTTTCTGACTTCCATCAAAAACTGCTTTATCATCCAAATGTGTGATCGATTGTGTAACATACTCAACCACCCACAGGTTGGGGTACGCTACCTTCAAGCCCGCCCTTGGACTTCTTTCTCTTACCGATACCTTTTTCCAATTTAAGGATGCATAAAAGAAAAGACTTTAACTACATGCACAGCAATATCCGGCAAGCATGCATAGTCTAAAGATTCAATTAAACGATAATTAAATATACAACGGAAAATACATTCATAAACATCTAATAATATCACAACAGAGAGCACTTATCTTTATAAAAAGGTGACACCAACTTGCTACAAACCAAGGACGTTCCACCCAACCGTAAACACCACTGCTCCAAATTTGAACAACAGTGTCACACCCGAGCCAGGGATATGAATCCACAAGGACTGTTCCGGAGTGTACTTGGGTTCCCAAACCAGTCAGCTCTCACGGGTTTCCCAAACCAGTCATCTCTCAAGCTCTCACATGCTTCCCAGCTCTCACAACAATCCAAGTACCTAGCTCTTTTCTACCCATCTTGCACCACCCGAGAGAATCAACCTCCACCTTTCTCTACCATGCAGCCCCTCAAGCAATCCTTCTCCTTATTCGGTCTCTAACGCAACTGGTCCATTATCTCAATGATGGAACTCTTAGGACTCACAGTTGTGAGCAATGCTAGACACAAGCCAATGCATCTCAGACATGCGGGCCTCAAGTCATGGTTGGATCACACCCAAAACCACTACAACCAACTATATTGTGGCTAATTCTTCACCAGCTCAGTTCCCTTTCCCAAGCCAAGACACAGTGAGGATGGATCAATGGATGGGTAAGTAAGTGCATGGAAGTGCATGAGGGAAAGAATGGTACAAATGTAGAAGTGGAGGAGAGAATGTTCCAATGACCAACCCCACAATCAGACCAGAGGTGGGTTTAAGTAATTTCGTGGGGAATCAAGAACCTCCTAGCCTTCCCTAAGAAGTTCATGTAACTGATCCCCTCCCTTAGACAAAAAGGGTAGTTAAAAATAGGAATAAACACTTATCCCCTCAATCCCCCTCTCTTGTGGAATCATGGCTCCTATAACTCTAGTCCTTGTCTATCTAGAAGCCAGTCATGTATTCATTATTAATAATGATAAAAACATTACATGTCTTGGGAACACTGGCCTTTTAATAATTGTTTGGGCACTCTAGCCTCTCATCATCGTAACAATACATTATTTATAATGGGGATTCAAAACCTGGGGTATTACATCCCCTCCCCCTTATTTTGGCACTGTCCTCAATGCATATACAAAATAGAAATCAAAATATCAAATTTATTCAAAAATTTGTGGGTACTCTGCCTGCATGGCATCTTCATGTTCCCAGGTAGAATATTTAGGACCGTAGCAGGTCCACTAAAATTTTACCAGCTCTATAACTCGATTCCGGAGCATTTTGACTTTTTTGTCCAATACCCGCACTGGCTGAACCTGAAAATCTCCCTCTATCTCTACCTGAATCAGATGCCAATCAATAGCATGGTTAGGATCATGTACATATTTCTTTAGTAAAGAGACATGAAATACATTATGCACATTCATGGAAGCAGGCAATGCAAGCATGTATGCAACTGACCCTATTTTGTCCAATATTTCAAATGGACCATAGAATCTGGTTGCCATCTTTGTACAACTAACCAATTCCAAAGATATTTTATTGGGCTTCACTTTCAAAAGTACGTGCTCCCCTACTTTAAATTCTCTAGTTGTCATGTTCTTGTCTGCATAAACTTTCTGTCTATCTTGAGTTGCCTTTAAATTATGCTTGATCTTGACCACCTGGTCTTCCATGTCCTTGAGCAACTCCAGCCCAAGTACCACTCTATCTGCTGGGTTGTCCCATCTTACAAATGGGCTCATTCTCAGTGAAGATTTATACCCATTATTATATGCAAACTCAACCAAGTGTAAGTAATCTTCCCACTTAGATGGCTTATCCATCACATACATTCTTAGCATGTCTTCAATTATTCGATTGACTCTCTTTGTTTTCCCATCTTTCTTGGGATGATATGTTGTGATAAAGTTTAGATTTGTGCTGAATCCTTTAAACAATCCCCTCCAGAAATTGGAGGTAAACTTCGTATCTCTGTCTGAGACGATTGTCCTAGGTATCCCATGCAACCTAACAATTTCCTTCATGAAAATTTCTGCAATATTAGTCGTTGTATGCGTTGTCTTCACAAGCACAAAATGAGCATACTTTTTTTATTTGTCAACCAACACCATGATTGAATCATGTTTCTTATTCGTTCTAGGTAATCCTGTGATGAAATCCATGGTGATCACTACCCATTTCTTCTCTAGGATTGGCAATGGTTGCAGCAAACCCACTAGGTGCCCTCAGCCTTCACCTTCTGACATTCCATACATCGAGCGATGTAATCAGCAACATCCTTCTTCATTCCTAGCCAAAATAATCGGCTTCTTACTGCTGTAATTGTTTTCTGGTAACCGAGATGTTCAGCACAAGGGACATCATGCATTTCCTTCAATACCAAATTCCTCAGTTCTCCAGAACTAGGAACATAGATTCTATTTTTATGCATGAGTAGTCTGTCTTCCTTTATCCCATACTCCATTATTTTCTGTTGTACATCTCCTTGTTGTAAGTTTTCCTTTACTTGTAGGTAATGTTGGCCTATAACAAGACCATCTAAAATTTTTCTCTTCAAGTCTGATTGATGCATACTAACAGTAGTAGCATCCATGATATGCACTCTTCTACTAAGTGCATCGACAACTTTATTCTCCTTTCCCTTGATCTGTTTGATATCGAAGTCATATTCACTTAGAAATTCCAGCCATCTTGTTTGCCTAGCATTCAAGGTTGAATTTTCAAAAAGATACTTCAGGCCAATGTGGTTTTTCCTTAATTCAAATTTCTTCCCCATGAGATAATTCCTCCACATCCTCAAGGCGTGATCAATGGCAACAAGTTCCAATTCATGCGTGGCATAGTTCCTATTCGAAAACATAGGTATTCCAACAGAGGACGAACACCTTCAGTAACTACTCACATAACCATATCAAAGATCAACACATCGATGTTGTCACGTGGTAAAACCCCTACAGGGAAACATTCATGGCCCTAGCCAACACGACCACTTGGAGCAGTTTATTAATGCAAAGAAAAAGATTACAGAGAGATTTTACAAGAGAGTTTCTCACAATTGATCATCGGCAAATGACCCTCCATGATCTTTAAATAGAGATCAT
>JZKD02S1300963.1:47304-65918 GCA_000966675.3 Picea glauca | reverse complement strand
GATTTATCAATTGGCTAAAGAAGGTATTGCTCCTTGTATCCTCATAGTGTGCTATCATTTCTTCCGTGAAAATTGTCCAAGTGACGAGTGATTTGCGAGAAAAAATCCATTGATAACATACAAATTGAATAGGTTATAAATATAAAGAAGCAATCTGTACCATTTGTGTATGTGGCACATTATGTAGATCAAAGAATTGCTCCATCTGAAGTATCCATGTGATTGGGTCCTTGCCATCAAACTTCCTCATATCGATCTTAGCAACGTGATTGGTCTTCAACCCAAAGTTGGAGTTTATCCATTATTTATTCACCTTCCTTGTGTCCTCATCATGAATTTCATGGGATGCACTTTCACTTTTAGGTGTCTTATTTGTTACGAAATTTTTCAACACTTCCATGATCTCCTCTTTTAAACCATCCATCTTTGCCTCCAACTTAGCTTCCATCTCTTGTAGTTCATCTTTTGTTACTATCTTCTTTTGTAAATCATTTATGTCCCTACACATTTATTTACCTTCATCAAGAGTCCAAGTAGGATTGTCGGGAGGCTTATTTGGTGTAGAAGTTCCATTTTTGGGTGGCATGTTGGCCAAGTATCACTTTTGAACCTTGATTTTGAGTTGGTTCTGCTAGGCAATATTTCTTCTTTTGTATCTCCCAAGTTTCGGCCCTTCTGGGTATGAAACTTTCTTTTATGTATTTCTCTGATATTTCTTCTCTACAATGCCATAGTTCTAATCAAAATTGGATGTGCCAAGTGGAATTTATGCTAACTTCCCAACAACTTGCCAAATTTTGGCCTTTTCAGGAGATATCACTTGTATAGAGTGCCCCGCACAAAATAATTGATATAAAATTCTGAAACTCGTACCAAAAATACTACATACTATCCACAATCCAATGAAACCAGTCACACTCAATTTGGATACTCAAGGAAGAAGTTATGATTTTTTTTACCTGGAACACCTTCTTGAGACTAGTCAATAGGACTAGTCAGATACCCTATCTTACACAAGGTGTATCTACAAATTTAAGATGACCCAAAATCTAAAATTTGTACCACAAATACCTTACTAATTTTTGTGAATATCCTCTAGAGTTCAGGGTCTGAAACGTTACATAAAAAAAATTATAGAAAAAATTCCACAATGACTCAGTTCAGGATGATTCCAGAACCCTATCTTGTACAGGTTGTATCTATGAAAGTATAAGGGCTAAGGAGATGAAATTTGAACCCAACGTACCTTGATCCATCTACTAAATACACTCCAATTTGTTCCTTCTGAAACATTTTAGAAAAAAAATTATAGCAAAAATTCCAAGGTGTCTCAGATGTACAAGCGAAACCCTAAGACCTTGAGCTCTGATACCATCTGTTAAGAACCAAATATCAATATAGCATAGAAAAACCTCAGAAAAAGTACTCAATGCCTTGAAAAAGAGATAATTTCAGATAATAAACCTCTTCGAGGGGGCAACCTACTTTTACCCCACTTAAATTTTCAAGTACAAGATGATTCAAAATGAAAATGTCTCCTTGGTATATATAGGAAACTAGGAGGTATAATTACAACTAATGGCCTAAAGCCGACATAAATAAAATAAAATCACTAATATAATATGCCCCAATTAAGGGGTAATGAGCCAATATTAGGTCTTAACAAGGTACTGGTTCCCCCCAAGGTGAAACACTTGTACATATGTACCCTTTCTTTAATAGTTCCTCCAACTACATTTGTAATTATTTTAACTCTGATGTGCTCATTCTGTAAGGTGTTTTTGACATTGGGGCAGCTCCTGGCACTAAATCAATTGAGAAATATATCTCCCTTCTTGGTGGAAATATGGGTATTTCTTGGAATACGTCTTCAAATTCTTGTAGTACCGAGAAATCTTCAAGGCTTGGCCCATTTGTATTATCTGGCTCTTCCACATGAGCTGCATACAATTGACATCCTTTCCTAAAACATATTTTTAGGTGTAAGGATGAAATCTCCCTTATAGAGATGGGTCTTGTAACTCCTTTCATAGTGCTTTGTTTTCCATTTCCATCAAGAAATATAAATATCTTTTATGACAATCTAGGACAACATGATGCTTGTCCAACCAATCCATTCCAATTAGAATATGATAAGACCCTAATAGTATGATATTTATATCAATACTAGTATCCACGTCATTAAGACTTATGGAACAACTTCTGACCATATCATGGATTCTTCTTTTGGTTCTAGTGGCTAACTGCACCAAACTTTCTTTTCCAAGTTTACTTTTCTCCAAATGTAATATATCCACTATCTTAGGATCAATGTAGCGATGAATTTTTCCTGAATCAATCAAAATAGCAATAGGAAAATTTATGATCTTACCTTCCACCTTGATCATATTGAACTAGTACTCTTCTTGTCGATCATCTAAAGCTGCATAGATTCTCCCCATATCTTCGACTGTTGTATCCTCTCGGATGTTGTGCACAATCTTCACTCTGTCCTTTCTGTGTGGGCAATCCTTTTACATGTGATCTTCCTTGCATCCCCAACATTGGATTAGTGGTCTTCCCCTTTTTCCCAAGGAATATTCCTTCTTGAAATATCCCTTAGCATATTGATCTTGATGATTTCTATTAGGCTCATTCCTATTGAAGGAAGGTTTGAATCCTTTCCTCCTCTGATCGAACTTCACATTTTTCTTTTCCTTCCAATATTTCTACAGGGATTCTATTCTCTGGCCGTGCTCATACAGGTATTTAGCCTTCCTGATGGCCTTGCTCATACAGGTATTTATCCTTCCTGATGGCCTCAATCAAGATATTGGGTTCATCATACTTGATATTTTCTTTATAAAAGGTTGGCAGCCCACTTAGAAATCTCTGTATTTTCACTTTCTCATCACCAATGAACCTGACATATTTTAACAATCCCAAGAATTTCTTCTTGTACTCTACCATAGTCATGCTTCCCAACCTGAGTTCAAAGAACTCCTTCATTTTCTTGTCATATAAATGCTTTGAGAGGTACTCCTTCTGGAAGTACTTCTTGAATTGCTTCCAAATGATCCTACTTTCATTAACATGTTCCACTTGCTTCGGTTGGTCCCACCACATTACAACTTTCCTGTGTAAATGGTAGGTGGCAATCCTGGCTTCCAGGTTGGAAGAATAGTTATGCAACTGAAAATATCTCCTGAGTCCAAGAAACCATGCTTCGGCATCATCTTCCCTTTCTCTTTCACCATCGAAGGAAGGTGGCTTGAGCTTCATCAACTCTCCTTGCAAACTATCTACCTCTTGCTTCCTTCTTTTGTGTCTGACAGGAGACACCTCTTGACTTCTTGTGTGATCTTATGATGCATAAAACTTTCCTTCTGAGTAAGGAGGTGGGTGGTGTTCATGAGCTCTGTTGGCACTTTTGGAATAACCATCTCTTCCACAATCATCCCTTCTTTCATGGCACCTTCCTTATTCCTCTTGTCTTGATTTTGATCCCTTCTTCGTTTGTCTCTGCAACTGATTTAAGCTCTACAACACTCGAGCATTTATCTAACTTTTCTCTCTCATCAGTCTCTCGTTGTCTTCTTTGTAGCTTTGCACTTCCATCTTCATGATTCTTACCATTTCTATTAACATTTCCTGCTCTCCTTTTCCCTTGCATCCATTGGACTTTGTCTCTGCATTACCAACTATGGTATTTTGGCCTTTGGCCTCCTTATCATGATTGGAGGCTCCCTCACCTTCTTCCATTTCCTCAATATGCATCCTGAGTTGATGTGTTTAGACCCCTTAATTCTGGAAAATGTGCAAGCGAACATTTTGTTATAATTATGCATATGATAAACAAAATTGCCAAACCATGCTATAGGTCTCTTTTTTTGTTTTGTTCATGGAGATCATATCCCCATTCTCTGAAAATAACAGTGTCTTGTTATCCTTGGTGGATACAGAATTTCATCCTATGTAGGCGCTTCCTTCAAACCACCTTCCCAGGTGACCACGACTAGAAACTGCAACTAAATCCTTCTTTATCACTTTTATGTCTGGAAGACAACCAATTCATCCCTTATCCCTCCTTCCCTCAATTCTCAATATGCATATGACCATGGCCATGACCCTGCGCTTAGCTAAAAAAAAGTACTTGTCTAGAGCTTCAGGACTTTGGGATTTTCATCCAGGACGGGATCAATGGTCCTCGTCCTCTTTCACGATCAACAATCGAGATCCACTTCGGGACTCTGCACTTCAGGAGTCTCAACTTTTCTCTCTTGCCTCCTCCCAGAACGCTTTTACCCAGAGTTCATGATCTGTTGACGGGTTTCCTCCCACAGATCAACGACTATGAATCTCTTCAGCTCTTTAGGCTTCAGAAGTTTTAAAATTTCCTCCCGCACTTTCTCCCAAAGTGCTTTCACCCGAAGTCAATGATCCATTGACGTGTGTCTTTTGGAATCAACGGTCGATATGTACTCTGGCCTTCGAGCCTTCAGGATTTTTCGACCCAGCGCAACTTGTCACATAGTTCCCCTCTGGAGTGCCTAGTCTCCAGACTGCACGATCTTTCACCATGTGGTGAAATACTGGAAGCGAACACATGGCCCAATTAGACAGGTGACACGTGTCACGTTCTAACTAACTTTTCAATACTCCAAATGCTCAAAACTTACTGACACATGGCACACATCCCATGTGTCCATATCATCCTAGATGACGTTCGCAAGCCACTTCACTTCAGAAATTTCGGGGCCCACATCACCTCCTAGTGACTTCATCGTGGCCCCTCACTTCGGCTCTTCGGGCTTCGGGAATTCTAGAACTGGCCAATATGTCGCCATGTGTCCTCCTAGATCAGATGACTAAGATTCACTTCAGTTCTTCACCTGAAGTTCAGGGATCTGCACCGTGTGTCCTCCTTAATCTGATGGTTGAGGATTACTTCGGGTCTTCGAACTTCAGAAATCTCAAATTTCAAAAATTATCTAGCCCCACTAGCTTTTATCCGAAGCCCTCGATATACTATCGCGTGGCTCTCGGTAGATCAATGGCTGAGATCCTTTCAAGTCTTCGGGTTTCAGAAATCTCAAATCTCAACTGAAACCCTCTCGAACAAACTTCTCCGGATTTACTGATCTACTGACACATAACTCTTGGTGAAACCATGGTTTGGATTGCGGGACTGCCTTGGGGAATTATCTCCCATGAAACTTGGTTCCCTGCAATGTTGGTTGTCCATTGATCTCTCTCTCCCATGGGATCCAATGGTGGTGACCTTAACCCTTGCTTCCTTTTTCATCGGGTGACCCATGTTCACCTGTCCTTTGATCCAATGATCCCAGATCTCTCCTGATCCTATAGTGGTGATCGCTCCCGAATTCGAAGGGGACGCTCACGATCCTTCAAACCCCTTACAATGGGTCTCTGGTGATCTAACTCCTATGTAGATTCTGCAATTCTATTCCTCCTGAGCTTTTCAACTCCACGATCATAATTCAATCTGTAACCATGAGTTTCTGACCAACAAACCCGACCCATATTGGCCCAGTGTTTCAACCAGAAGCTCTGATACCAATTTGTAACATACCCAACCACCCACGGGCTAGGGTACGCTACCTTCAAGCCCGTCCTTGGACTTATTTCTCTTACCGATACCTTTTTCCAATTTAAGGATGCATAAAATAAAATACTTTAACGATATGCACAACAATATCTAGCAAGCATGCATAGTCTAAAGATTCAATTAAATGATAATTAAATATATAGCAGAAAATACATTCATAAGCATGTAATAATATCACAACAGAGCACTTATCTTTATAAAAATGTGACACCAACTGGCTACATACCAAGGACGTTCCACCAAACCGTAGACACCACTACTCCAAATTTCAACAGTAGTGTCACCCCCAAGCCAGGGCTATAAATCCACAAGGACGATTCCAGAGTGTACTTGGGTTCCCAAACCAATCAGCTCTCACATGTTTCCCAAACCTATTAGCTCTCACAGGTTTCCCAAACAAGTCATCTCTCGAGCTCTCATAGGCTTCCCAACTCTCACAACAATCCAAGTACCCATCTCTCTTCTACCCATCTTGCCCCACCCGAGAGCATGAACCTCCACCTTTCTCTTCCATGCAGTCCCTCAGGAAGTCCTTCTCCTTATTCAGGCTCCAACGCAACTGATCTATAATCTCAATGTTGGAACTCTCAGAACTCACAGCTATGAGAAACGCTGGACACAGGCCAGTGCATCTCATACATGTAGGCCTCAAGTCACGGCTGGATCACACCAACGACCATTACAACCAACTATACCCTGGCTAATTCTTCAGTAGCTTGGTTCCCTTTCCCAAGCCAAGACGCGGTGAGGATGGATCAATGGATGGGTAAGTGAGTGCATGGAAGTGTGTGAGGGAAAGAATGGTATGAATGTAGAAGTGGAGGAGCGAACAAGCCAACGACCAACACCACAATCATACCAGAGGCGGGTTTAAGTAATTTCTTGGGGAATCAAGAACCTCGTGGCCTTCCCCAATAATTTCATGTAACCGATCCCCTCCCTTAGACAAAAAGGTTAATTAAAAATAGGAATAAACACTTATCCCCTCAAGCCCCCTCTCTTGTGGAATCATAGTCCCCTATAACTCTAGTCCTTGTCTGTTTAGCAGTCAGCCATGTATTCATTATCAATAATGATAAAAATATTACATGTATTGGGCACACTGGCCTTTTAATAATTTTTTGGGCACTTTGGCCTCTCGGCATCATAACAATACATTATTTATAATGGGGGTTCAAAACCTGGGGTGTTACAGATTGATTTGCCTTCCTAAAAATGACATTTGAGATGCTAACAATTTGAAAATTGACATGCACCAAATATGGAACTAGAATATTTTATTTGGCTTGGATTTTGAAAAGACTCTCTGCTTAAAGCTTTAAGGAATTCCTCAAAATTTGTAGGAGAATATTTGACTGTTGATCTTGATCCAATGAAGAAAGGCTTTGAAATCTTCTCAAAATTGCAAAAACTTTATCCCTTGCCACATGTGCATTTGATATTCTGCATAATTGCTAACTTTACACCTGGAAATCTGGAGTTGTTGATTACTTTCTGAAAATGCTCAATTTGGTCCTTTAACTATTTTTTATCACTTGCTGCCAAATGCTCTGCCAAAGAAAAACTAAACCAATTATGCCCGCATCACTAGAATTTTATTCACTAAATGGTTTCAGAAGTGCTAGTTTTCATAAATATTTATGTTTTCAATGAAAAATATATTTCCCATCAATTTCTTTTTGAACTTCAATAGTTTTCTTGCAAACAATTGTCAATTCTTGTAAGTGTGCTTCTAACTTTTGGGTTTGTAGAAATTGTATAATTCTTCAAATTGTAGGGAATAAATCCTTGTGAGGACCTTAACACTGATAGTATTAAAGAATGTCCGACCATAACCCAAAAACATGATATGCCTTGCGATCTGGATCTGCACAAAGAGAATCCATTGGGAATAGTAGCTTTCATCCAAGATGCGGGCTTTATCTGGAGTGCCTACACCAAGTGTTATTAGCTTCACTCTAGCTAAATAAAAATTTGGCTTCACATATTTCAATGTCGAGGGAAACTCCCAACAACATGGACACTCAAACTACCTAAGGAGAGCTACCACATCCATTCCATTGTTTTGGCCCCAGAGGTCTTTGAACTGCATAGGCTCTCCACTGGCATTAAAAATGTTGATGGATCCAATCATCTCTTCTTCACCATAGGCAGTAGGATCAAAGGAGACCCTAGAGATTATACTGCTCCTCATCTTACCCTAGAATGCATTCATACACAGTTGATTGGGAAATTACATCAACACCTAGGCGTTTTACTTTAATATGTGAAAAATGAATCTTCATCTTCAATCTGATGGTGCACCTCTACATTCATCATCAGACGTTCAAGTAATTTTCTCTGCATCATGATAAAAATTTCCATGACTTTGAACATTGATGCAGGAGCATCGTCAAAAAACACACATGGAGAGACAAATCAGTTCCTTAGCACGCCTTTGAATCAATTCATAATCTTAACATTGGCATTTCCTACAAATCTTTTTCTTGAACTAATTAAAAACTGAAGAAGATCAGAACTCTTGGGAGTTGAATGATCACAAGTGATCTGGGAGTTTCACTCCTAGACTTTAATGTAACGGAACTTAAGTGGTAGTTGTTTTTTTATGTTGTAGATAGGTAGTCGGAGGGAACCCTAAGAGGCCTCTAGGATAAGTAGTAATATTTCACGCCCAAATGAGGTTTTTGAACATGGTGGGTAGTGAAAATTTGTTAGGAGATAGATAAACTTTAATTGTTGCTTTTCATAGTCATAGTTGTTTTTACATTGAATGAAAATTGATCCAAGTGTGTGTGGAGTTGTTGTTGCTAAACTCTTCCCTTTTATTTTCTGTTACCATGAATGAATGAGTTATGTTATTGAACATATAATACTGTGAAGTATCTGGATACGTTTCAATTGTTTCTCTTCATTGAGTTCATGCAAGGTATACATACAGTCCACAAGGAGTGCATTGACAGAGACTATTTTGACTCAGAAGATCGGAAGAGATAGCGTGGAACTTCCATTTGCAAGGAGTGTGAAGGGACTGTTGCAAGGTGTGCACAGTCGCCCGCAAGAAGTTAAATTTTGCGTGAAAATATGTTGCAAGGAGTGAAAAGATTTGTATTTCAACTAAGTGTCAAAGTAACCCTCTAAGGAGTCAAAGGGTTTGAGAAATAAAGCTTAAGAGAGATAGAAAAATAAGTCTTCAAAGGGAGTAAAGCTATGAAGGTTTCATGATTTATTGATCAAGATTTGTCTAGGAGGGAACAGAATCACGCCAGATCGTTGGATCTGGGAAAAGTGCATGAGATTTAAGTCTATATGTGCACACAGGAGTGAAGATTCGTCGAAGTCCCAAAGAGGTTAGGGACCATATAGAGGGACAGGTGGTGTAAGATCTGCAATTTTAGGTGAAAGCACTCTAGGAGAGAATGAGTGTGCAGGAGTTGAAACTCCCGAAGCCTGAAGAGTCGAAGCGATTTGTAGTCGTTGAACTATGGGGGGAACACACATTGATAGATTGTCGACTTCAGGTGAGAACACTCTGGAAGAGAAAGAGTGTGTAGAAGTTGAAACTCCCGAAGCCCGAAGAGTCGAAGTGAACTACAGTTGTTGATCTATGGGAGACATGCGTCGACGGATCGTCAACTTCGGGGGAAATCTCTCTAGGAAAAAGTGAGCGCGGAGGAGTTGAAACTCTCGAAGCCAAAATAGATGAAGTGAGTCGTGGACATTAGGTCCAAAAGGATACACGACAAAGATCTGTGAATTTTGGGCCAAACCACTCTAGGATAAAGTGAAGGAAAAGATTTTGAAACTCTCGAAGCCCGAATAACTGAAGTGGTCTATGGTCGTTGATCTGTGAAGGGAGATCAACGGTGAGGAATCATTGTGGGGCAAGGAGGTGAAATTAGCGGACGTGCTATTTCATAGCCCATAATTCACCAATGCCATTGATCTGGTCGGGATGGGGGATCAATGAGCACGATTAGATCAAGGTGGGTGAGCACTTTTCTAATTGCAGAGATAGAGCTCTCTGATAAAGAGCGAGCACATTGGCTCCTGAAAATCACTGTGAACTGTCAATCGATGAACAAAACAGTAATGACTGGATCATGACCATGAAAAAACTGAGGGTGATAGCAGGGCATGTGTTTGATTTAGTTTTAGACTAGTAAGGTTCGAGGAGATAATCCATCTCAAGGATATTAATATCCTTGACCGAGAGGTCGCGCATCCCCGAGGGAGAGTAGGGGGATCTGCATCAAGTGGTATCAGATCCTGTAATTATTTTCAGGTAGCAAAAAAGAGCTCGAAGTTGTACTTTGTGTGTGAGAAACAGTCAGCACAATTCCATAAAAGAGACTTGTGGAGCCACCTATAGTCAATCACATTGTAGAAAGAGAAATGAGAGAGCTTCGTGGAAGATTAGAGGCGATGGAGGCAGTGCAGAAGAGGGAATCTGATGTTGGGGACATCAATGATGAATAAAGTGAAGAAATAGAAATTGAAGAAAAAATTTCTGAGCAACACTTGCTGAGAGCGGTTGTTAAATTAGGAGCTAGAGCAAAGATAGACATCCCAATGTATGAAGGCAACTTGGATGCTAAATAATTGTTGGATTGGATAAGAACCATGGAAAAATATTTCGACTATGAAGATGTCTATAAGGAGAAGAAGGTGAGACATGATTTCACCATGTTGAAAGGACATGCAACACTATGGTGGGATGAAATGTGGATTGAGAGAAGAAACAAAGGAAAACAAAAGATACAGAATTGGGATAGAATGGTAGCCAAGCTGAAGGCTAAATTAATACCCAAATATTATCAGATAAATATGTTTAGGAAGTTGCAGAACCTGAGATAGAAGGGTATGACAGTGAAAGAGTACACAGAGGAGTTCTACAAGCTAAATATTAGGACTAGACAACAAGATAAGGATGAGGAAAAAGTTTCCATGTATATAAATGGCCTGAGGTATGAAATACAGGATGAGATCAGTGTGATGTCAGTGAGGACAGTAGAGGATGCTTATCATAATTCTCTAAAGGAAGAGGAGAAGTTGGCTAGGAAATAGAGTCAACAAAACAGAGGTAGGAGCCTAAGAAAAGGCAAGGGAGTTTCCCATGACAAGGCAAAGAAACCCAAATACGAGACTGAGAAACCTCATAGTCACTCAGAAAGAGGAGGGAGTTATTGCGGAAGATAAAGTGGTAGAAGAAATTATTCTAGAGGAAGAGGAAGAAGTAGAGGAGGAGAGATAAGATGTTATGCATGTGGAAAGACAAGACACGTGTCTTTGGAATGTCCCGAGAAAAAGAAAGAAGGAGGTGAAGATCGCATTTCAAAAGCTCAGACGCTGAATGTTGAAGCAGAAGGAGAAGAATATGGAAGATCCCTAATGTTGAAGAAGGTTCTCTTGAAACCAAAGCCAGAGGTTGAAAATCCATTGTAGAGGAACATTTTATTCAGGAATGCTTGCGAGACTAAAGACAGAGTATGCAAGGTGATAATTGACAGTGGAAGAACAAATAATCTAGTATCCACAGAGATGGTGGAGAAATTGGAGTTGGAGACAACTGCACATCCAAATCCATATAAAGTCTCATGGTTGCAGAAAGGACACTAGGTAATGGTCACTAAACAATGCCTCGTTGAATTTAAAATAGGAGGATATAGAGATGAAATTATGTGTGATGTAATTCCCATGGATGTATGTCATGTTTTGTTGAGAAGACCATGGTAGTTTGAGAGGAATGTCATTCATGAAGGGAGAAAAAATAATTACACCTTAGAGAATAATGGTAGGACACACATGTTGCTTCCAATAGAGGAGAAGAAAGTAAAATAAGAATCCAACACAAGCATACTTCTCATGAGTGGGAAGGAACTCCTAAGTGAAGTCAAGAAAGAACATGAGATGCAGTTTGTTGTGGTGAGGAAACCCATAGTTGTCCTTACAAGTACTTCTATGGATGATTTACCTAAATAAGTTCAGGAGTTGTTGGAGAATTTTGTTGACATAGTAGTGGATGAGTTGCCTAACTCATTGCCACCCATCAGAAGTATCAACCATCATATTGATTTGATACCAGGAGCAATTATGTCTAACAAAGTAGCATACAGATTGACACCTCAAGAGAATGAGGAGGTAAAGAAACAAGTCCGGTCATTATTAGACAATGGTTTGGTTAGAGAAATCTTGAGTCCATGCACAGTACCAACTGTGTTGAGTCTAAAGAAGGATGGAGGATGGAGAATGCGTAGATACTCGAGAGCCATAAATAAGATCACCATCAGGTATAGATTTCCTTTGCCTAGGATGGATGACTTAATGGATTGCTTAAGTGGAGTAAAAAAAATTTCAAAGATAGATTTGAAAAGTGGATACCAACAGATAAGAATGAGAGAAGGTGATGAGTGGAAGACAACCTTTAAGACAAATGAGGGGTTGTATGAATGGATCTTTATGCCATTTGGATTAACAAATTCCTCAAGTACTTTTATGAGACTGATGAATGAAGTATTGAAGGATTTCATTGGTAAGTTTGTGATTGTATATCTAGATGATATATTGGTCTTTAGTAAAACTAAAAAAGAGCATTTGAGACATATGATATTGGTGATGAGGAGACTACAGCAGGAGAAGTTGTCGATTAATCTGAAGAAGTCCTCTTTTATGAAGACATAACTCATATATTTGGGTTTTTTGATCTCTTCAAATGAATTGAAGATGGATCTAGATAAAGTGAAAGAAATCAAAGAATGGCCATCACCAAGAAGTATATTTGAAGTGATAATCTTCCATGGATTAGAAAGTTTCTATCATAAGTTCATCATAAATTTCAGTGGAATTTGTGCACCAATGATGGATACAATGAAGAAGAGGCACAAGTCTTTTAAATGGAAAAAATAAGTTGATAAAAGTTTAAATATATTGAAGAAGAAGATAATAGAACGACCAACTCTGGTCTTGCCAAATTTCGGGAAGACATTTCAAGTAAGGTGTGATGCGAGTGGAGTTGCAATTGGAGCAGTTTTGAGCCAAGATAATAGGCATGTTTCATATTTCAGTGAGAAGCTGAATGAGAATAAGGGAAAGTACTCCACATATGATAAATAATTGTATGCCATAATTCAAGCCTTGTAATATACCACTTGTAATATGCCATAATTCAAGCCTTGTAATATACCAGATATAAAAAGTATGCAGAACAAAAATAAAATGCTAGAAATGGCAGAATAACAACAATATAACTAGAACAATCACCACAATAACACTAAAATGATATAAGAATAACAACATAAATAACACTTTGATTATGAGAGCAATGTTCACAGGCCTCTTCGAGGGGGAAACCTCTCATCGAGCAAAGCTCTATTACAATAATCTCCAACCTAGGGTTCTCATACCCTCGACTCGTATTTATACTAAATATGTTTATCAAAAGAAGCATCTAGAGGAAGATCCTTCTAGAAGCGGAAGCTTCTATTAGGTCTTCTTACATTCGACTTATTCTATTTTATTACAAGGCCTTATTAATATTGACCTTTATTACATCCTAATATATTGTTCTACCTAGGTGAGGGTTAGGACCCTAGCGTGTCCTCCCCCTTAAAAACAACCTTGTCCTCAAGGCTTGAGATGTGGAAATTGTTGCAGAATGGTAGTTGGTTCCCAAGTGGCATCTGCTGGAGTTGTATCTTTCCAATGGACTAACACTTCCTTGATAGTTCTCTGACACAGGCAACACTCACACTAGTCCAAAATTGTTTGTGGTTGTAGCCAAATGAATCCTTCTTTGGCTAACTCCAAAAGGTTGGTTTGAATTTGGCACTTAGTTCCAATCACCTTCTTTAAGCATAAAACATGAAAAATAAGATGTAGCTTCAAATGATTGGGAAAAGCTAACTGATAGGCCACCTGTCCCACACGCTTGAGAATGGTATAAGGACCATAAAATTTGGGTGCTAGCTTCTGACAATGCTCGTCCTCGAGGGAATTTTTCTTGTAAGGTTGCAGTGGAAGAAACACTTGATCCCCTTCTGCAAACTAATGTTCAGAGTGACCTTGATCTACTTGTTTCTTCATGTGATTCTGTGCCATGACCAAATTCTCTTTGAGGGTACAGAGAATAGCCTCTCGAACTGTAAGTGTTTGGTCAACTGCTTGGACCTTCGAGACACCAGGTAAGTATGAGAGAATTGAAGGTGGCTTGTGTCCATATACTGCTTCAAAAGGAGTCATGTGTGTAGCTGTATGGTATGAAGTGTTGTACCACCATTCATCTAGGGGTAACCATTGAGCCCACTGATTTTTCTTTTCCGAGGAAAAACACTTCAAATATGTTTCCAAACACTTGTTGACAACTTCTGTTTGACCATCAGTCTGGGGATGATAAGATGTGCTGAGATGCAATTGGGTGCCTTGTAGCTTGAACAATTCTTGCCAAAAATTGCTTGTGAAAGTTAGGTCACGATCAGAAACAATAGAGTGTGACATGCCATGAAGCTTGAAGACCTGATCCATGAAAATTTGAGCCACCATGGATGTTGTAAACGGGTGTTGAAGAGCGCAAAAATGAGCATAATTGGAAAGGAGATCAACAACCACCATGATGACTGATTTATTTCCTGATTTGGGTAAGCCTGTAATAAAATCCATAGATATATCCCTCCAAATAGCAGGTGGAATCAGAAGCAGTTGTAGTGTTCTCAGATATTTGACTGTTTCTCCCTTGTTGCATTGACACGCATCACATTCAACAACAAAATTACCAATGTCTTGTTTCATACCATCCCAGAAAAAAGAACGTTTGACCCTGTCATAGGTTTTGGTGAACCCGGAGTGCCCCGCTGTGGGTGTAGCATGAAGCTTAGAAAGTACCATGGATTTAAGCTTTGATTGTTTACTTAAATACAAACGACCTTTGTATCGAAGATCATCATGGAACCAAGAGTACCTTGGGGAAGCTAGAGCATTAGACTGCAATTGTTGGATCAAATGCAAACTTTTGGGATCTTGTAGCCATTCCTGGTGAATGACTTGGAGACAATCTGGTACAATGAAGGAAAGAGAAAAAAAAAATCCTTCGTCTTCATATTTTCGGGAAAGTGCATCTGCAACCACATTGTCTTTTCCTTTCTTGTAAATGATCTCATAATCATATCCAAAGATCTTAGTCACCCATTTTTGTTGCTCCGGGGAGGAAATGCGTTGTTCCAGAAAATACTTGATGCTTTGACAATATGTCTTAATTTGGAAGCATTGCCCCAATAGATAAGGGTGCCACAGATCAACGACATGTAGAATATCCATCATTTCCTTTTCATAGATTGATTTTCCCAGATTTATTTCAGATAGTTGCTTGTTGGTAAAGGCCAAAGGTCGACCCTCTTGCATAAGGACAACACCAATTCCTTTCCCTGATGTATCACATTCCAAGACAAAGGTCTTTTTGAAATCAGGAAGGACTAGGACTGGAGTGGTGCACATGACCATCTTCAAGGTTTGAAAAGCTTGAGCAGCGGCTGGAGTCCAATTGAAAGAGTTCTTTTTTAGGAGAGCAGTGAGAGGTGCTACAATCTTTCCATAATTCTTAACAAACTTGCAATAATAACCTGTTAAGCCCAAAAATCCATGCAAGATTTTAAGAGTCTTTGGGTGAGGCCAGTCTTTCATAGGTTCAATATTTTTAGGATCCACCCTGACGCCATCCTTGCCAACTAGATGACCCAAGTACTATACTTCTAAGGCGCCAAAAGAACATTTAGACTGTTTAGTGAAAAGTTGGTGCTGAGAGAGTAGATGGAGAACTCGATCCACATGAGCAAGATGGTCTATCCATGTTTTTTTATATATGAGGATATCATCAAATAAAACTAAGACAAAATGATGTAGAAAAGGACGGAAGACATGATTCATGAGGCTTTGGAAGGTGGAGGGGGAATTACACAAGCCAAAGGGCATGACCAAAAAATCATAGTGGCCCTCATGAGTTCTAAAGGCAGTCTTGGAAATGTCTACCTCTTTCATACATATCTAGTGGTAGCCCAAACAAAGATCAAGTTTAGTAAAGAATTGGGCGCCACTCAATTCATCCAGGAGGTCATCAATGACATGAATGGGAAATTTGTCTTTAATGGTAAGTTTGTTGAGGGCATGGAATTCAAGAGACATTCGCCAAGAACCTTCTTTCTTTAGGACCATGACCACGGGAGAAGAGTATGGGCTTGTACTAGGGCAGATAACGCTTGCATTAAGGAGTTCCTGGACCATTTTCTCAATTTAATTTTTTTGGGAAAAGGGGTGACGATACAGACGTATATTGGGAGGAAGGCTTCTTGGTACAAGGGGAATGGAATGATCATGAACACCACAGGAAGGAGGGAGTCCTTGGGGAGTGGAAAATACCACATGATGTTTAGAAAGGATGGCTTGGAGGTCTTGCGGCACTGAGGGTGTCTCTGTTGCTTGTATGGCATGGATTTGGGCAAGAACACCAGAATGACCTTTTTTGAGCATATTTTCCATGCGATGGGAACTAATGATCTCAAGTGAACCGACGGTGATGCCTTGGAACTTATATTGGTGGCCCTCCTGGTCAAATTGCATGGTTAATTCCTTAAAATCCATGAGAATGGGACCCAAATTCCTTAGCCAATCTTCACCCAACACAATGTCACAACCGCCCATGTCGATAGTAAACATATGATATTTCAGGTGGTAGTCACCAATTTGGAGACGCACATTTTCACAACACCCTCCCCATTTCATGGAGCCACCATTGGCAATCATGATTTGGAAATTATTGATGGCATGGATGTAGCAATGAGTTTCTTGGGCAATGCGGCGGTGAATAAAATTATGGGTGCTTCCACTATCAACCATAATGATTACCTTCTAATGCTTGATGTAATTGATTAGCTTGAGGGTTTGGGGAGCGAAGAAGCCAGTGAGAGCATTGAGGGAAATGACTGGTTCTACTTCAGGAGGGTCTGAGGGAGGGGTTATGTCAGTGGCTTCAAGTGACTTAGACACAAGGGGAGTTTCAACATCCTCTTCCGAAATATCCTCGAAGATGGCCATAAAAATCTTGTGTTCCTTACACTTATGGCCCTGGAAATATTTGTCATCATAATTATAACAAAGGCCTTTGAGTTGGTGTTCATCGATTTTATCCCTGGTCAATTTTTGGATCTTTAGTGGAGCGGAGGGAGTAGTGGGATTTACTGGTTTAGGGAGAGGGATAAAGGAGGGTTTCCGGTTTTGAGAAGATACAACCTGTTGTGCTTCTTTAGATATTTTAGTAGCCTCCACCAAAATCTGACGTCGAGCCATGAAGACATGGGCCGGAATCTCATCCTTGAGGCCACTGATAAAACACTCTCAGAAAAAGGCATCAAACATGCCCTCTGTCCGAAAATCCAGGCGCTCAAAGGAAGCTATAAAGCCTTCCACTATTCCTGATTGTTTCAATTTTGTCAAACGGCCCAAATGGTTGGTGTCAGTGTCAAAGCATTCATAAATCTCTGCCACAAAGTCTGTCCAAGAAATATACCCTCGACGGGAAGTTTTTCTCCATTGCCACCATTGGCAACGTTCTTGATCTATATGGAGAACACCATATCGGAGTTTGGCCAAGTCATCTGTAATGTCGTATAAAGAGAAATAATGTTCCATTTGGGTTACCCAACCAGTGGGGTCTGAGCCATCAAATTTGGTCACATCCATCCGCAGAAGGGAATGAGAGGAATGTTCACCTTCAATATGTGGAGGTGAGTCAGAGGAAGGGTTATCTGTAGGGATATGCAGCTTGGTGCAGAGTGTCGAAAAGACAGATTCAAGTTGGGTGGTCAGGTCTTGTTTTATTTCCTCCATTGAGGACTGCATGGTTGTATTGATGGCAACAACATTGGCACTAAGTTGTTTCACTTCTTGTTGGGTCTCGGTGAGACTAGATTGCAAGGCATTGAAATGAGCTTCCAAGTCTTGGCTACGGGTACGGGCCATGATCGACGAGGGAACTGAAAAGGGGTGGGTGGGGTCAAAAATTTTGCCGAAAATGATATATATGAATGTGATAAGGGCAAAGAGACGAACTAATAGAATAGGTCTCAAATAATGGTGAAAAAATTTCCAGACTTGCGGAAATGCCCAAATGCTTGACCAAGAAGAAATGTGTAGTTACTTGGAAACCTGAACATAGTTGTGCGGTAATAGATCTTGCATGTTTTATTTTTTTTATGTTTTTGTCCCCAAGGGTTAGGTATTCAAGGGTTCTATATACAAGGGTTTTTCCTGTGCTATAGCTCTTTGATATACGTGCGGCATTCAACAGTAGTACTCGACCCAATATCTCAGTGCACTAACTAAGGAAGATAGATCGTACCCTTAGCCGTACTACCCGACTACCCAGGAACTAGAGAGTATCTTCCCGAGTGGTGTTCTCAGTGGAACTATAGAATTCAGGTGGCCGATCGGTTTATCTAAAGAGGGCTTCATGAAATATAGGCCGATCCATACACAGGTGTTGTTTGATGCGCTACCACTCGAAGGGGTACCAACAGGGGTTACAAGGGTGGCCAACAGATGTGCGCTTAAGAACCACTTGTATTTCCTATGTGTATAAATCCCTCAACCATGGTTTTATGTGTGTAACGACAGATCTTTGTGGCTTAAAGACGCTGGAATACGTCTCTACCCTAGAAAAAAAATTCCCACAATTTTTTCCAAGGAAAGTGATCTAATACCACTTGTAATATACTAGATATAAAAAGTATGCAGAACAGAAATAAAATGCTAGAAATGGTAGAATAACAGCAATAAAACTAGAACAATCACCACAATAACACTGAAATGATATAAGAATAACAACAGAAATAACATTTTGATTCTGAGAGCAATGTTCACGGGCCTCTTCGAGGGGGAAACCTCTAGTCGAGCAGAGCTCTATTACAATAATATCCAAGCTAGGGTTCTCATACCCTCGACTCCTATTTATACTAAATATGTCTAT
>JZKD02S1300963.1:21433-47254 GCA_000966675.3 Picea glauca | reverse complement strand
CCTCGACTCCTATTTATACTAAATATGTCTATCAAAAGAAGCATCTAGAGGAAGATCCTTCTAGAAGTGGAAGCTTCTATTAGGTCTTCTTACATTCGACTTATTTTATTTTATTTCAAGGCCTTCTAAATATTGACCTTTATTACATCTGAATATATTGTTCTACCTATGTGCGGGTTAGGACCCTAACAACTGCAGAAATGTAGAAGCTTCATAATCAGATCAAGGGGCAGCTGCAGAATAGAAATGAAAAATATAAATGCAGAATTGATCAGCATAGGAGAGAATTTCAGTTTGAAGTGGGAGATCAAGTCTTAGCACACCTAAGAAAGGAAAGGTTCCCAACAGGGACATACAACAAGCTGAAGCTGAAAAAGATAGGACCATGCAAGATCCTAAAGAAATTTGGTGCCAATGCTTATGAGATAGAGTTTCCAAAGGACGTGGGCATATCGCCCATATTCAACGTTTCAAACATGTATCCTTAAAGGGAAGACGACATGGAAGAATCATAAGATCAGAAAGAGATTCAGTGGGAGAAGCAGATGCCTATAGAAACAAAGCTAGGGATGGAGAATATCATTGATCAGAGGATCGGCAAGAAGACCAGGACAAAGACATACCTTGAGTATTTGGTAAAGTGGAAGGGACACCCAGTAGAATATGCCAGTTGGGTAAATGAAGTTGATATCGAGAAGCATGGAAAGTCAGTGCAGGAGCTCATGGAAATGAGTCCATGAATTTTTGTCCAGGGGAGTATGATGAAGGAGAATCGTCAGCAAGCACACGTGGAGAGACAACGCAGTGCCTTATCGCGCCTTTGAATCAATTCAGAATCTTAACGTTGGCATTTCCTGCAAATATTTTTCTTGAGCTGATTGAAAAATGAAGAAGATTAGAACGCTTGGGATCTGAATGATCACGATTGATATGGGAGTTTCACTCCTAGACTTTAATGTAACGAAACTTAAGTGGTAGTTAGTTTTTTCTAGAGTAGATAGGTAGTCAGAGGAAACCCTAAGATCCCTCTGGGATATGTAGGAATATTGTACGCCCAAATGAGGCTGTTGAACATGGAGGGTAGTGGAAATTTGTTAGGAGATGGATGAATTTTAATTGTTTCTTTTCATAGCCATAGTTTTTTTTACATTTAATGGAAATAATAGAGGAAAATTGATCTAAATGTGTGTGGAGTTGTTGTTTATAAACTCTTCCCTATTATTTTTTGTTTCCATGAATGAATGAGTTATGTTATTGAACATATGATATTGTGAAGTATCTTGATAAGTTTCAATTGTTTCTCTTCACTGAGTTCATGCAAGGTGTACATACAGTCTGTAAGGAGTGCGTTGACAGAGTCTGCTTTGACTCGTAATCTTATAAGATATAGTGTGGAACTTCCATTTGCAAGGAGTGCGAAGGGACTGTTGCAAGGTGTGCACAGTCACCCTCAAGAAGTTAAACCTTGCATGAAAATCTATTGCAAGGAGTGCATAAATTCATAGTTCGACTAAGTGTCAAAGTAACCCTCTAAGGAGTCAAAGGATTCAATAAATATAGCTCAAGAGATATAGAAAAAGAAGTATTCAAAGGGAGTGAAGCTCTAAAGGTTTCACGAGTTATCGGTCAAGATCCATCTAGAAGGGAGAAGAATCACTCCAGATCATTGGATCTGGTAAAAGTGCACAATATTTAAGTCTTTGTGTACACACAAGAGCGAGGATTTTCCGAATTCCCGAAGAGGTTAGGGATCGTCCATCATTCAGAGGGACAGGTGACGTAAGATCTGTAATTTTGGGTGAAATCACTCTGAGAGAGAATGAGTGTGTAGGAGTTGAAACTCTCGAAGCCCGAAGAGCCAAAGAAATTTGCAGTCGTCGATATGTGGGGGGAAAATGCATCGACAGATCATCGAATTTGGTTGAAAACACTCCAGAAGAGAACGAGTGTGTAGGAGTTGAAACTCCTGAAGCCCAAAGAGAACTACAGTCGTCGATCTGTGGGAGACACGCATCGACAGATCGTCGACTTCGAGTGAAAGATCTCCGGGAGAAAGTGGGCACGGAGGAGTTGAAACTCCCGAAGCTTGAATAGCCAAATTGAGTCATGGCCGTCAGATCCAGAAGGATACGCGGCAGAGATCCATGAATTTTAGTCCAAAGCACTCCAGGAGAAATAGAAGGGGGAGAGTTTGAAACCCTCGAAGCCCGAATAACTGAATTGGTCTATGGTTGTTGATCTGTGAAGGGATATTGATGGTGGGGAATCGTTGTGGGGTGAGGAGGTGAAGTTAGCAAACGTGCTAGTTCACATCCTATAATTCACCAACGCCATTTATCTGGTTGGGATGGGGGATCAACGATCATGATTAGATCAAGGTGGGTGAGCACTTTTCTGATTGCGGAGATAGAGCTCTCCGATAAAGAGTGAGCACATTGGCTCCCTACAATCACTCTGAACCGTCGATCGATGAAAAAAGTGGTAATGGCCGGATCATGACCGTGAAAGTCCCAAGGGTGATAACAAGGCCTTTGTTTGATTTAGTCTGAGACCAATAAGGTCTTGAGGAGACAATCCAACATCAGGAGATTAAGATCCTTGATTAAGATGTCACGCAGCCCTGAGGGAGAGTAGGGGGGTTTGCATCAAACACCTGCAAGATCTCCTCATGGCACTTTAGTGTGAACTTACCATATGGTTGACGATGACACCCAAATTGTGAACGCTCCTCCTTTATATATGCATAGACAACAACACTTGGCGTTCATGCTTCCCTTATACAAGCTTACTATAACTTTCCTTTAATATGGTAGACTATATCTCACATGAACCAGGAGAAAAACAACCACATATGTTTAAATATATCTATGGTTTTTATATATAATGATCTGTAGTGCACTAAGAGCGCCCCCGTGGGATCCTCCTCCATCTAGCTTTGTGTTGTCATTGAACTTGGATGTTAATACACATATTTCTTGTGTATTGACATATCTTTCATATCAAATCAATGGATAAAAATGAGTAGAGGCGGTAGATCACCATCCAAATGATCCTCAAAAGCAAACTTATATTCTAGCACGACGACCCACACATAATCCTGTTGACATATGCATAATAAATCCGACACCTGGTAGATTTGCGTTGTAATTTTAACGTATGGGGATTTATCCCACATGCAATAGGATAAAATTTCCACAAACATTCATATATACCAATGCTTCCATAGTTATTCGATGAGTTGTGTGGCATGGTCTCGTGAGCTTGGCGCTTGGCACTTGGTTTGAGCATTGACTTGCGTTGCATGTAGTTTCTAAACCGTGTGTTGAGTTGATGCTAACCCATGTTGTGTTTGATGTAGGTGTTCGACAATTTGGAAGATTTGGAGATTGGCCCTCAGGCCAATATTTTTTTGCTAAAATAAACATTAAGAAAAGGACCAAAAAAATAAAATTTGCCAAATTTTTAATGAAAACAAACAAGGAAAACATGAAAACTAGTAGTGTTGCATAAAAGACATGGTTTAAGAAGCGTTCCTTTGCATTTTGATATATGTTGCATGGAACTCATGCTCTCAAACTGCGGTGCTAGCACATTCCATTAATCTTTTAACGTGTTGAGCAGATAGTTAAAGCCCGTTGTGGGCTCCTCCTCATGATGACTTGTGTTGTGTTGCTAACTCGCCTTGTGTGTTGATTGCAGGTGCACTTGGCTCTGGAGATTGGCCCTCGGGCCAATATTTTTTTTCCGAAATGAACATGAAAAAATACTGACCATTTGCCAATGTTGGCTCTTGGCTATATACAATATTATACAATAACATAAGCAGTCTAGATATGGCCCGAAAAAAAATATGGAGAAGAATTCGAAATGATATGATGTTTTATAATGGCGCTACAAGAATTTCACTGATGCAAGAATGCCACTTTTCTATTAGCGCGTATGTATCCAACACATGTGTTGTTGGAACATAGCACCAAATTTAAGAAATTTTCCCCTATAGATCAGGGTACTAATAGTACATATAGATCAAAGAATTCATTTGTTACTTTATGACAAACTACAACATGGTATTTTGGAATTGATGCATATTATATACCAACCAACTCAACAACCATTAGATCGACCATTGATCTGTGGCCTGATGAGAACTAATCCCAAATCCATCATGAAATCCATTTGGGATGTCTTTATAAATGTGTTTCCATATAATTTGAATGTGAACATGTGGACTATGGAACCATGCACACAACATTACCTTTTAGAAGTGGAACCCATTTTTGTTGGATCACCCTTAACTTATGAGTGCAAATTACCTCATGGATGATCTGTTGGCATGTTGATGTGGCAAGGACATGTGTTACCTTTCTAATGGCATGACAGGTATTACTATGAGACTCTGAGATTAGATCTAGACCGTCGATCGGAGGTGCACCATCAGGGTGATTTGTACCATCAATAAGAGGTGCATCCGTTGGAGCAATCAAAGGTCGAGTCCCAATAAGACTCTGGCGAGGGACTCCAAGATTGGATCTAGACCATCCATCGAAAACTTTGAAACAAATGAGGGTCATTGATTGGATGTGCTCAAAATCCAAAATTGGCTAAGGCCTCATCAACGTCATGTTGATGTTGGTCTCGACACATGGTCTCTTTCTATTGGCCCATGTTTGCATTGATGTGGCAAAGGAGCATGATGTGTGTCACTCATTTTTTATGTATTTTCCTATATCTTTGGTGGATTTCAAGTGTCCATGTGGCAACTTCTGATTGGCCTAGTGCCTGGAATGCTTCGGGATCTGGAATAGATTTGGACCATCCATTTGAGTGAGTTTGGTCGGAGGTGTAGTTCTAAAGCAACTCCGAAAAAGGGGACTCTGATGAGGTATACTTAGGGTTGATGTTAGCTTGGACATGTGGTGCCCTTTAATTTGACCTTGATGGCACCGATGTGGCAGAGGGTATGCCACATGTCACCCATTTTAATGTGTTTACATGTGCATCCAGTGGATTCCATATGTCCATGTGGCAGTCATTGGTTGTTCCATGTCAATGTTGATGTGGAAGGGGGTATGTCATGTGTCACCTAGTTTCAATATATTTACTTGTGTATGTGGTGGGTTCCACATGTCCACGTGGCATCCATTGGTTGGGAAGCTTCAAGATCGGGGAAAAGATTTGGACCATTGATCAGTGATACCCCATTATATCGATCAAGGGTTATGTCACGAGGGAGACTTTTATGAAGGAGAATCCAACGAGGGAAAATCCAATGCTGACTAGAACCATCGATCTTACGTGTGCTCACTTAGAACTATCTAATTTGGCCGGGCTCTGCAATACTACTAGTGTTTGGTTTCTGACAGTTGTCTTGTGGTAATCCCCTCAATTAATAAAATTGAAGTCCTTTGGGGGGCATGCTAGGTCCTTTTTGACTTGTGATAAGTGCCCAAGTTCTTAGATTTTACATTAGGTTCCTTGGTCATAGATTTTAAAAATGAAGATTTTCAAATGGAAACAAAGAAATAATGGGCTAGACTTTGACTCATAGAAGGATAGGAATACTTTGTGGGATTATCCAAATTGGAGATTTTGAAGGTGAGAAATTTAGCAAAGCTTGTGCAAATTTTGCGAAATTTCAAAAATTTAGCCATGTGAATTTATGTTACAACACTATATATCAACTCATTAAGAAACTCTTATAGAAACTATGTTGCTATAATATGTTCCAACAAAAATTGTACGCATCAATTTTTCTTTTACACTTGATGCAAACAATTACTCTCACCACCTTTTCTTCTACGATCATATCTATTTGAATGTTTTGTTAATTACAAACTAAACAAAATACTTCTAAGACCAAAGTTTAAAATATACTCTAGAAACCACCAATACAAAGATCATTTGCATCATACACAATCCACATTTGCAACAAGAGTTCTCAAAAATTAACAAATATGCATTCACAATAATTACAAAATGAAATTAGCAAAACATTCATGCAACTTCAAGAATTTTGCATACAACAATCTTTTACACTATTATGAAATAATGTTATCAATCTGTATAGAAATCAATAGCATCCTTCCCCTTTTGTCCTATAGAACTAGCATATATGGGAAATACAAATCCATTACATCGATGTATTTGGGCAAAGAATTTTCACATTTTGGGTACTAGCTTCTTAGCTTTTTTTTAAGCCAAAAAAAAAGTGTTGTATGTTTTACAATCATTGTTCAAATCTATAAAACTATCTTTTTGCTACTTTTCATTTTTGACAAACTATCATAAGATTCTTTCCTTTAATTAACTTTTTTAAATGCACAAAGTCAAATTCAATTATCTTCAACGTACATTGAGTCTAAACCACTGATACAAGAAATTAAATAATCACGGTTTTTCTTTCCAATTATCCACCCATATATACGAACAATTTTTAGAACCGTATTTGTTTCTTGACCCAATGTAAAAATGGCAGTTGATACTTTAGAATCAACCAGCTCCAAAATAATAAGAAACCTTTGTTGTATATTACTAAGACAAATCATAAGAATAAACTTCACTGCTCTTAAAAATTCAACTAATACAATTTTAAGTGGCAAGAGTTAAGAATGTCTTTACCAGAGACATTAAAGAATCTTTGTGACAAGAACAAACGGTTTTATGTTGGCGTATAAAACCTTAAACGACAAAGCCAAATGTAAGTTTTTCATGTGTCCTTCAAATTCAGAAGTCTTTAAAAAAATTGCCCCTTTTTTTTAATGACTTATGCTTTGTATTTCATTACATAGAATTCATGTATCATAATTAAAAAAACTATCAATGCATAACAATAAATTGTGACCAATATTGAGCAAATTGCTCATTTATTTTATTTTTTTATTTATTTTTAAATGACTTAATCAATACTTTGTATTTCATTACATAGAACTCATGTATCATAATTAAAAAAAAAACTATCAATGTATAACAATAAATTGTGACTAATATTGAGTTTTATCGATTATCTTTAGGACAATATTGACATCTACATCAACATATTTTATAAAACTAAGTTTTCTTTATTTTTTTTATAATAGTATTTAGAAGTCCAAAAATTTGAATGCTTTGTAAAATGCAATTAACGATTCTTACTTCTTTTTTAATTTCAAATTAAATTCTATATTTGTATAGAAAAAACAAATGTTCATATCAAAAAATTAGTATTTCATAATACAATGAACTCTTAAACTTTCTTTATTATCCTCATTTTATTTTAACCTTGAAATTAATTGCAGCAACTCATAAGTTTCCAGTTGGTGCAGCTTTAGGCAATGGCTTCTTCTAGTAAAGATGAGATTCCCCTTGATGCAAATATAACAAAATAGTAACAAAGTAAATATTTCTCCATTCATTTCAAAACTACCCTTTCATGTACTTTTTAGCAATCATTTTGGTGAATGCTTCAAAATCAATATACTTCAATGCATTTATATCCAAAAGAAGATAATCCAAAAATCTTGTGAACTTTTGCTTTTCTTTTCCACTCTCACTACATTTACTTAGATTCTAGATGATTTTAATACATTATTGTAAATAGATTAGAACAAAATTTGTTGTTTAATTTACAATAACTTTGTTTTTACAACATACCAATAAATCTTTTTTCATAGGTTGAAGAAATTGAAACAAATGTAGAGAAAACAACATCTAAGATGTAAGATTCTTGTGTATAATTGTCAGCTAGTAACGTCACCTTTTATTTTTGTTATGTTGTATTGAAAAGAAAAGAAACTCTGAAAAATCAATAGATAGCATGTTAACCTAAAAAAATAGAATACAACCATAATAACTAAACATTTAGTACAATGTACTAAAACCGAACCTATTTTTTTATTGCAACTCATGATCCCTTGACACATCATGTGCTATTATTTTGAAACTATTCATACATATCCCAAGGAAAGTCTTTGAGGGTGATGTGTTCATCCTTTATGGAGTAGGATGCAATAAAATCATTAATTCTCCAATAAAAGCAAAACATGTCCATGTTGATCTCATAGACAAACATGGACAAATGACTTTAACAATGAATGTTGTAAATGACCTAATTCTAGAATTTGTTCCTTAATTGACACTTGGAATGATTGTTCACATTAGAAACTTCGGCTTGTGACATAATACCTCGTTTGAATGAGGATGTGAAAAGTATTGTATTGTCTTGAACACAAGCACATCAATTGAACAAATTGTAAAAGTTTGCATAAACATTCAACTTTTTCTTGACACAATTTCAGCCGCTCTAATTTCTTCATTCATATTTTATCTAGTTGGATATATTGTTTCTATCGTCACACTTTTCGACAAAATAATAATCAATATGAACTATTTATGAAATATGGACAACTAGAACAAAGAAAATTAACAGTAAGTATTATCTCTTGCCAACCAAACTACATGTACTTTACATTCACTCTATTATATTTCCCTAAGTTTCACTCTTTGTTTACTAGTCTTTTGCAACAATTACAAAGATCATTGCTATTCTTTCCTTTTCAACTACAGTTGAATCATTTTTACAAGGAATTTTTTCTCTCAAGTACAAGAGTAGTTAGCTTTCCAAATCTCCCCGATGTTTTGATTCAAGAATATGGTTCGTAATGGCCCTAAAGAAACTTGTACCATGCACACTAGACAATGAACATTTATCATGCTTTAAATGGCGAAGACAACAAGTATAAACTATAGACTCTTGTTGGTAACAACAATGTTTTAACAAATAATTTGCTCTTCAATTTCTCTATTTGTGAAAATCCAAGTTTTTCTCGCAAATTTCAACCCATATTTTCTTAACAAATGTCTAATTTACATATAGGTTGAAGGTGTCCTTAATGAAAAAAGAACTATTTCTACCACATTTTGAACCTTTTCGCACGGATTGCAAACAACTACTACAAGCATATTTTCTTGTATTAGAACCATTGACTAGATGTTCTCATTATCAAACAAACAAGTCATACTTCTATGAACATAGCTTAGAATGTACACTAGAAACCATGATTATTTGTTTCCTACACAACCTATCGTTATAACAATTGTTCCCAATATTAACAAAAACATATTTCCAACAATATGAAAATGGTATTAGTCAAACATTGATTCAACTTCAATAGTTTCTCTTACAAGGATCTTTTACACTTTCAGTCAACAATGTTATCATTACGCATAGAAATCATTAAGGACATGTTATCATTACACATAGAAATCATTAAGATCATGTCCTTAATGTTTCATTGTAATTGTGTATTAGAACAAATGCATTACATGACTATTTTATAAAAAGAATTTAGCATTTAATATATTATATTCTTTGCATATCATTGTTTTTAGAAAATAAAGATAGAAATAGTCTATTGTATTTTTGAAGGGTTGTTTCATTAAATCATTACTATTATTTATTAATAGCTCAATTCCCTTTAAAAGGTCTTTAGCCTTATCCATTGTAGCCTCGCATCTCCACTGGCATTCTACATTTTTCTTTTGTTATATATGAAAACTACATTTTTCTTTGTTTGAAATGCTAAAGATATTTGCATTACCTGCTTTTAATCACTTCATAAGCACTTTATACACATTTTCTGCAATTGCTTTCTTGCAAACTTCACTTTATTGATTTTTATATTACAATGTTCTATAAATACAACACTAAAAACTAATATACTTCTGTTTTTTTAGGGAATGCTAAAAATATCTATGCAGCGAGCACATAATGAATGTTAATTTAGCCCTCATGTTACTAAGTTGTTGCCAACAGTACCAAAAAAATAGAAAACTATGTTTACTATTGTTGCTTGTTTATCAATTTTATGTTTTGCAAATTTCTATAATTTTTTTAAGAGTTGCTAACCAATAACGATTTTGAACTTTTACGACATTTTTTTTAAGAACTACTATGTCAACTAGGGAAAATGTTTGTTGAGATTGATGTTCATATAGACTTAAATATATAGCATGACTTTTACCCTTTTGATAAATTCGATAAATCATATATTGTCCTTCGTAGTCTTGTTTTCAAAAAATAGGTTTATATGAAATATTTATTTTGAATAATCAAAATAAATCTTTGTTATTTATGGACATGATTTTGTTATTAAAGAATAATTGACATTTATTCCTACTAGTTAACTTATCACACTTTTTCTTTTTCATTTTGAACTAAACCTTTTATGTCACAGTTCAACCATTTCACCATCATCCCATAGTGTCCAGTTTTAATTTTCTCATAAATAGATATAGAAAAAACGAGGAATAACTAGTCTCTAAAAAATCATGTGACTGCTTCCATATATTATTTCTTTCTCTCAATTAGGTTTAGTTCGAGTGTTTGGGAGGAATGATTGTTATCTTCCCCACCCAAGTTCAACTCCCGCAAGTGACATATTGAGCTCTTAACGAGTATATCATTGTAATGGCTTCGAGCCCTATTGTTGACTGGCCTTGTGTCCAAGATATTCTAGGGGTTTTCCCCAGTCTTTGTAACCTAGAAAAAAAATATTTATTTCTCTCGACAACAACTTATTATATAAGCACAAATTTATTCTAGGAAAAATTGATAAGGAGGAATAAAGTATTAATCTCAATGCTATATAATCAAATATGAAACTTTTTACATAAAAGAATGACCAAGTATTGGTGACAACCTTCTAATCTATCAAACTTGGTACCAATTCCCATATTTGAGTTGAATCTACCAAAAAAAATAGTAAAAGAATCAGTCTAATAGTAAAAGAATGAGTCTAAGCAATAGCAATTAATTTCTTTCGGACTAAGTGTTATATCCCAAGGCACCTAATGGCACAAGTCTTTTCCTTTTACCTTGTGTCAATGTCATTTAATTTACTCTACATTTACATCTAGATATAATTTCATCTCCAATTTAATACAAAGTTCCAAAGCGCTCTCGTTACTTTTGCTTTCAAATCCCTTCAACAACATTTCCTTTAAGGAATGAGTTTTTTTACTCATATAAAAAATGTTTAATCTCTTGTCATCTAACTAAGGTACTTGATATTTCCTTGACCTGTTATTCATCAAAATCAACTTGATTTTTCAGCTACTAGTGATAGTCGTACATGTATTTAGACCTTTATTCCTTAATTTTCAAGTATACAATCACAAGTATCTTTCATAAGAAAAGTCAATTGGGTTTATAGCTTGAGTGGTTGGGAGGAATGACTGTTAACCTCCCCACCCAGGTTCAATTCCTATAAGTGACATGTTGAGATCATAACGAGTATATTATTGTAATGGCTTCTAGTTTCTTTGTTGATTGACCTTGTGCCTTGAAAATTCTAGGGTTTACCCTGGGTACCATCCATTGTTGGATATCGTGTTATGGTGTTGGCATTGATGTCAAAGAAGATGTATGATGTTGGAATTGATTCAAAGAGGATATCAGTGGCTAATGTGCAAAGAGGATATCAATGACTAATGTGGTATTGTCATTAAGAACATATATGCTATTGTCATTATATGTTATTGTCATTAAGACAAAAAATTTGGATATGGTGTGTCTATGATGTCAAAAAAAAGGGTCAATACTATGGTCATCATCATCAAAATTGTGAATATGATATTGTTATCTAAACAATGAAATGAAGTTAGCGTCCACCTCAAAAAAAGTTATTGTTCTCCAAATGCAAAGGGGAAAGATCAAATCTAGTGCTTAATAAAATGTGTAAAGGGTCTGATATGAAAGTATATATTAGACATCTTGATCTTAAATTATCCAACAAATATAATATGTCTATAGTAACTACAGAGGAACAATTATTGGATGGTTGGCAGGTGGAAGGTCACTTACTCAAATATGAGTTTAGGCACCTTAAGCAAACTAATAGAGTTAGAGAAAACAAAAAATACACAGATAGGATCTGTGGAATAATTTGTATTCACCCAGTCAATTTGAAATAAATACAAGGATCAAAAGATAGAACTGAGAGCTTGCAACTCTACCTTGATACGAGGTTTAAGCAATTGAAAGTTGTAATTGTTCTCTTCTCTTCTATTGTAAGGATTGATGACTTGATCATCGTTTTGGATGCAAGATATCATATCAACAAATTCTTATCGTAATCATTATATCACTGGATAAAGCCATAAAAATCGTCAATCTTAGATTAACGTTGGACCGTTGGATCGAATATAAGCAATATCAGATGGCCTGAATCAAAAATCACTTTTGAAAATAGCACGAAGGATAAGTGGAAGGGGCAGACACGAAAAGTGTATTATGTTAAATTTAATATACCACATGTCATGTTGATGTTCTATCACATTTTTTTAGGGATTATTTTAGATTCATGTTGACAATGTGAAATTCATGTAAATCATCCACTCAATCATTGATTAAGAACACAATTGTCGATTTGATTATCGCCTAAGATGATCCTGGACTATCCACTCAATGATTGATTAAAACCAAACCATGGATTTTTGAAATGCCAAATTTAATCCTTTCATTGATGAGCTCTTGGTCACTTGTCGAGGACATATGGAAAATACGAAGATGTGAGCGGTTAAAATGCTAATCAAGATAACACTTGGTTACAAGGCATGGTCACTTGGTGAATTAAAAAGGTGTTGTCGGAGTAATGTATATAACGGGCTCTACACCTCGTTTAAGTCATAGGTCACTATGATTGGCCCTATGGGAATAGGGGTCCATGATATTAGCACCATTCCACCACAATAGCATAAGAAATGCACCAAAAAGCACATAAACACTCAGACTTGATCCCTGAAAACTGTGGATGCATGGGAAGTGTGGGGTTCCATTATGCATATTTGAAAAGGTAATTCTAACGAAAAAAAAGGGATTGGAAGTCCTCTTCAACTTGGAACTTAGAGTAACTACCATGAAATAAAAGAGAGCATCAAGCAGAACACATCTTGCACCATTTTGCAGCATTTGAATAAAACTTTGGTACCCTTGAAAGGATCTTGGATTACCTATGCCAAGTGAGAATATGATTATTATTTTAATTATTTATTAAATGGATTTTTGAAGATGAACCAAGGTCACCCAATTACTTAATGATAATGATAAAGGAAGAAATTTTGTGTTCACAACATTGATAATATAAAAAGACACATAGGTTCACTTGCACTTTTATGAAGAAACATAATGGTGCATGCCATACATATTTTGGAAGTTTATATAAACATAAATGCATGATGAGAAGAAAGTGTCTATGTGGTCCAAATTTAGAAGATCAAAATAGAATCAAAGTCCAAAGAAGAATCATGAATACATTTATTAAGGGTGGAAGGGAGGAGAAAGGGAGGATTGCAGTTCTCTACAGGTTGAAGCCTGGAATAGGGAGTTGGTGCTTCCTAGAGTTGGTGCTCTAAACAGAGAGTTGGTGCTCTAAACAGGGGGTTTGTGTCTCCTTGATTTGGTGCTCAAAATAAGAGAGGTTGGTGTCTCCTACACATTGTAACTTCTACTTTTTGTAATTTTTATAATTAATTTATGTTTTCAGTACATTCTCGTTGATCAATTGTTGTGATTAATAAGTTTAATAATTAGTGATTATTAAAATATTGAAAAATCAGTAATGTTGATTCAACCCCTCCCCCACCCTTAGTATTGGCCAATATTTCAACAATTGGTATCAGAGCAGGTTCCTTCAACACAATCTAACCACTTGAAGGAAAATTCTAAGAAAACAATGGATCAACAAGAAGGAATGTCCTCTAACAGAGCACCACTATTCAAAGGAGATGATTATGCTTTTTGGAGTATAAGGATGAGAGGTTATATGATGGCTCTTGGATGTGTTGTTTGGAAAGCTGTGGTAAATGGTTACACAAAACCAACTACTCCACCTTCAAACGTTGATGCAAATAAACTTTGCAATGATAATTCAAAAGTTGTCAATGCAGTTTTGGGTGGATTAGCAAACCCTATATTTGTAAAGGTGATGCACCATAAATCAGCAAAAGAAATATGGGATAAATGTAAATTCATGTATGAAGTAGATAGCAAAGTCAAGTAAGAAAAAATCCAAACATACAGAGGGAAGTTTGAAAATATGAAGATGAAAGAAGAAGAAAACATCGCAGATTATCTTCAAAGAGTGAATGAAATTGTCAATTTAATCATATCACTAGGAGAAAACTTAAAAAAGAAAATTGTTGTCCAAAAATTGTTGAGATCATTGCCAAAGAGATATGATGCAAAGGTATCTACTCTAGAAGATCGAGAAAACCTTGACAAACTCACAATGGATGAGCTTTAGAGGATTCTCATAGCCTATGAAACTGGGCAAGATAAGTCATCAAAAAGGGAAACAACTTTCAAAGCATCAAAGACAACAAAGAACCATGAGAATGTGGTAAATGAAAAACATTCAGATATATCAAATGAAGAAGAGGCTAATTTTATAAGGAATCTCCATAAAGGGTCTAGGAAATATAAACAGAAGTTACCCTTCAAATGATTCAATTGTGGAAAAGTTGGACATTTTTCCTCCAAATGTCCTTATCCCAAGCAGGAGAACAGTGATGATGAAAATACCTACAACCATAAAGAAGTTAAAAATGGCAAAAATGGAAACAAGAGGAAATTTTACAAGAAAAAGAAAAAATTTTACTCCAAAGAAGATAGCAGTTCTTCAAACACGAGTGAAGATGATGAGACAGAGCTTCTATTTGGGGAATAGAAACTCAAAATAATGTTGTTGATGACAATGAAGAAAATTATGAAGTTGAAGGAGAAGTAAACCTTGAAGAAGAACTTATTAGCGCTATTGAAGAACTGAGTAAGTATAAAAAGAAGAACAACTCATTGAAAGAACAACTAGTGGAATATGAAGGGAAATAAAAATCAAGAGAAACTGAAGTTTCAAAAACTATCAAAAAATCAGAAAAAAATACTATTGACTTGAAGATTGAACTCCAAGAAGTCAAAATAATTGAAGAAGTCTTTTTAAAACAACTCAATGATAAGCAACAAGATTGTGAAAAGCTAGAGGATGAAATTGTGCTTCTAAAAAGGGAACTTGAGAAAGGGATGAACCACTTAATATTTGAAAACAACTTAAAAATATTGGACAATATTCTTGGCAGTCAAATATCACCAAGCAATAAGACAGGGTTGGATTATGACCAAAATAATTTTAATAAAGGATCTAACTCTACATCTCATGAAACTAACAAAAATACAAAAAATTATGCAGATGCCCTTCAAAGCTCTCTCAAAAGGAAAAAAGACAAGATAAAAGTTGATTCTAATCTACAGAAATCTGCTCTACTTTCAAAAGAAAATGAATATAGATGGAATGCAATTACAAGAAGAAATCCCTCCAAAAGGTATCAACATATCTTTCTTGGATATTTTTTCTCTTGCAATAATTTTGTGCATAAAGCATTACATTGTAGAGCTTATAGAAAGTACAACCATAAAAATGTTCAAATATATGGTTATAAGAACAATAAGAATAAGAATATTCAAGAGAATAGAAACTATAATTCATTCTCTCCATTACAAGATTACAATGTTGAATGTTTCAAGTGCAACAATTATGGTCACAAAGCTAGTGAGGGTAGATTATCAAAATTTTCCATGAAGACAGGTTTCCTTAACATTCAATAAAATTAGAAAAAGGTGTGGAAAGAAAAACACTTGGAAGAAAAAGATATAGAATGTAAGGTAGCCATGTATGCCAAGAGTAAGAATCCAATGGTATGTTGACAGTGGATATTATAAACATATGATAGGAGATCAAAACGAATTTCTCAATCTAGAAAGAAAAGAAAAAGGAAAGGTTGCATTTGGAGATGATGCCTCTGCCAAGATACTTGGAAAGGGTATAGTAAGTCTAGGAAATAACAAAGTCAAAGAAGAAAATTTGTTGTCGGTTTAAAACTTGAAACCTAATCTCCTCAGTGTGAGCCAAACATGTGATCAAGGTCACATACTCATATTTGACTCTCAAAAATGTGAAATTAGAGATTAAGGCTAAGGAAAATTAGTAATTATTACACCAAGAACACCAAACAATTTATATATCTTAAACATAGAAGAAGAAGAAAGGTGTTGCATGATCCAAGTAGATGAAAGTTGGCTATGGCATAGAAGAATGGGAGACATTGGTTTTGACAATCTGATAAAATTTGGTAAGAAGGAAGTTGTGAGAGATATGCCAAATATTATCAAACCTTGAAACTATTTTTGTAGGCACTACCAACTTGGAAAGTAGACAAGAGTAAGATTCAAGACAAAGGAATTTACTCTACATCAAAACCTTTGGAACTTGTTCACAGTGACCTTTGTGGACCAACAAGAACCAAGAGTATTCAGGGTGAACATTACTTCATTCTATTCATTAATGACTATACAAGAATGACCTGGGTATCCTTCCTTAAAGAAAAATCAGAAGCACTCAACAAATTCAAATTCTTAAAAGCACATGTTGAGAATGAAATTGATCTCAAAAACAAGTGCCTAAGATCAAATAATGGAGGGGAATTTACCTCAAATGAATTGAATGAGATTTGTGAAGATCATGGAATTAAAAGACATTTTTCAACCCCAAGAACTCCTCAACAAAATGGATTTGTTGAAATGAAAAATATAAATGTTCAAGAAGCAGCCATAACCATATTAAATTAATCCAAACTCCCAGATACTTATTGGAGAGAGGCAGTGTATACAACAGTATATATACTTAACAAAGAACATTTGAGATTTAACCATGACAAGACACCATATGAGTTGTGGTTTGGCATACCAACATCATTCAAACATTTCAGAGTCTTTGGGAGCAAATGTTATATAAAAATAGATGATGAAAATATAGGAAAATTTGATTTCGGATCAGATGAAGGAATATTTCTTGGTTACTCGTCCAATAAAAAGGCCTACAGATGCTATAATCTGAGGTTGCATAAAATCATGGAAAGTGCAAATGTCAAGGTGGATGATCTAAAATCAATAAGAATCAAATCTCAAATTAATAAAAGGGAGGAAATGATGATGAAGAAGAAGAAATTAAATGAATATAAGAAGAATCACAACATGAAGAAGAAGAATCACAAAGTGAAAATGAAGAATCACATAATGAAAGGGAAGAGTAAGAATCACCAAGACAAAGTACAAAAGCACCTTCAAGAATAGTACAATTAAATCATCCTAAAAGTCAAATCATAGGCAACAAAAGTGTTGGGGTTGAAACTACAAGAAAACTAACATTTGAATAAGAGCAAGCAATGCTCTCTCTAATAGAACCCAAAACATTTGCAGAGGCCAGCAAAGATGAAGATTGGATCAAAGCCATGAATGAAGAGCTTGATCAAACATAAAATAATCAAACCTGGGATCTTGTCCCAAGACCAATAGACAAAAATGTGGTAGGGACCAAGTGGGTTTTCAAAAATAAATTTAATGAAGATGGTCAAGTTATCAAAAACAAAACAAGACTAGTGGAAAAGGATATGCCCAAGTAGAAGTGATTGATTTTGAGAAAACATTTTCCCTAGTAGCTAGATTAGAAGCTATGAAAATGTTCTTTGCATTTGCATGTTTCAAAAACTTTAAAATATATTGAATGGATGTGAAATCACCATTCTTAAATGGAAATCTAGAAGAAGAGGTTTATATAGAATAACCTGATGGATTTATGTTACTATAAAATAAAGACAGTGTCTGCAAATTAAAGAAAGCATTGTATGGTCTCAAACAAGCTTCTAGGGCATGGTTTTCAAGACTTGATAATCATTTACAGAAGCAATGATACAAAAGAGGAGCTACTGACTACAATTTTTAGATTAAAATTGAAAATCAGAATATGATTATTGTTGTAATATATGTGGATGATATCATCTTTGGGAGTAATCTAAATCCTCTAAGAAAACAGTTTGCTACATAAATGTAAAAAGAATTTGAAATGGCAATGATTGGTGAACTAACATTTTTCATGGGTTTACAAGTTTCACAATCAGACAAAGGCATATTCATATCCCAGACTAAATACATTAAAGAAATGTTGAAGAAATTTCAGATGGAGTAATGTAAACCTATGAGCACTCCTATGGTTATAGGTTGAAAACTAAGCAAAGATTATGAATAATTAGAATTAGACCAAACCTTGTATAGATCAATGATTTGTAGCCTATTATATGCAACAACAACAAGACCATATATCATGCAAGTTGTAGGATTAGTGGCCAGATTTCAATCTACACCTAAAGAGACTCATATGAAAGTAGTTAAAATAATATTCAGATATCTTAAAGGCACCTTGGATTTTGGATTATGGTATCCAAAAGGATAAAACTTCACTTTAACTACATATACTGATGCAGATTGGGCTGGTAGTGTGGATGATAGAAAGAGCACTAGTAGAGGAGATTTCTTCCTAGGAAAATGTCTTGTGTCATGGCTAAGTTAAAAGCAATCCTCTATATCACTATCTACAACAGAATTTGAATATATTGTTGTTACATCTTGGTGCACTCAAGTAATCTGGATGAAACAAACCCTAGAATACCTACAAGTAAAGTATTATCACCCTATTACCATTAACTGTGACAATACCAGTGCTATAAATATGTCTAAAAATCATGTCATGCACTCAAAACCTAAGCATATCCTAATTACATTTCATTTCTTAAGGGGACAGGTTTCTCAAAAAGTTGTTAAAGTGGCATATGTGGATACTAAAGAACAAATTGCAAGTATATTCACAAAACCTTTACCTAGGAATACTTTTGAATACCTTAGACAAAAATTGGGGGTAATCTCCATATCTAATTAAAATGCACTAGATTCAACAATGAAGGAGCACATGGACAAGATGAGTATAACCTCGGGGGGAGAATATAAATATCCATTCTTTCATTGTTTTCAAAGGGGGAGAATATACAGTAAAACTCAATTAAAATAAAGATTTTTTACTTTGTTGCCATCAATGCCAAAGAGGGAGAATGTTGGACATTGTGTTATGGTGTTGGAATTGATGTCAAAGATGGTGTATGATGTTGGCATTGATGCAAAGAGGATATTAGTGGCTAATGTGCAAAGAGGATATCAGTGGCTACTGTGGTATTTCCATTAAGAACATATATGTTATTTTCACTATATGGTATTGTCATTAAGACAAAATTTTTGGATATGGTGTCTCTTTGATGTAAAAAAAAATGGTCAATATTATGGTCATCATCATCAAAATTGTGCATATGATATTGTTAGGGTCTACCTCGAGATGCAACACCAATATGTTCAATATGGTGCTCAATAAAATGTGTAAAGGGTCTTATATAAAAGTATCTATTAGACATATTGATCTTAAATGATCCATCAAATATAATATGTCTATAGTAACTATAGAGGAACAATTGTTGGATGGTTGGCATGTGGAAGGTCACTTACTCAAATATGAGTTTAGGCACCTTATGAAAACTAATAGATTTAGAGAAAACAAAAAATACACAGATAGGATTTGTGGAATAATTCGTATTCACCCAGTCAATTTGAAATAAATACAGGGATCAAAAGATAGACCTTAGAGCTTGCAGATCTGCCTTAATACGAAGTTTAAGAAATTGAAAGTTGCAATTGTTTTCTTCTCTTCTATTGTAAGGATTGATGCTTTGATCATCATTTTGGATGCAAGATATCGTATCGAAAAATTCTTATCGTGATCGTTAGATCACTAGATCAAGCCACATAAATCACCAATATTAGATCGACGTTGGACCGTTGGATTGAGTATAAGTAAGATCGAACGAACCAAATAAAAAATTGCTTTTAGAAATAACACGAAGGATAATTGGAAGGGGCGGATACGAAAAGTGTATTATGTTAAATTTAATATACCATGTGTTAGGTTGACGTTCTATCACATTTTGGCCAGGGATTATTTCGGATTCATGTTGACAATGTGAAAGTCATGTAAATCGTTCACTCAATCATTGATTAAGAACACAATCGTCGATTTTATTATTGCCTAAGATGATCCTGAACCGTCCACTCAATGATTGATTAAATATGAATTGTGGATTTTTGAATGTCAAAGTTAAGCCTTGAATTGATGAGCTCTCGGTCACATGTCAAGGACATATGGAAAATATGAAGATGTGAGCCGTTAAAATGCTAACCGGGATAGCACCTACTTACAGGGCATGGTCACTTGGCAAATTAAAAAGGTGTTTTCGGGGTAGTGTATAGAACAGGATCTACGCCTCATTTAAGTCATAGGTGTTTGTTTTTCATAAGAGATGATATATATAAATATGCAAACGGATCATAAATGAAAGATAGATATCCACAGAACAAAAAGATATATCCTCATGGAATCCCTTAAGGGGGAGAAAACCCTGCAAACTTTCCTCGGTATAGATTCCTCCATCATGTACAATGGCATACAACACTCTTTCATGAAATTAAGACCAAAGAGATCCAGACATGAACCAAGAATAGCCTCCTAGATAAGTGTGTATTGTTGTCTTATATTCAATGAATGATCAAAATGACTCGATATAACCTCTATTTATACTCTAAAATACCTAAAAGACATGACTTATCAATAAACCCTTTCACAATTACACTTAGGAATAACCAATACAATTACACATAGTAATAAAATCTGAAATTACATAAAATCTCAACACTCCCTCTTAATGAGGAAGGTATTCTATCCAGAACAGAATCTAGCATTGTCACCATCCACACAAGCTTATGACCATTGAATTTCGGACACATGATTATATACAACACAAGAAATCCATAGTGACTTCACAGCATGCATCTAGGGTCGGTGGGTAGCTCTCCAATAGCTACAACATGCCATCATGAGACTATCCATTTTCCCACGGAAAACTCATATATCTTATGCATGACATACAGTGCCCTGTGATAACATATGTACCTCATTTCTTCAACATGCATCTAGGGCCAGTGGGTAGCTCTCCAATAGCTACAAAATGTCATCATGAGACTATCCAGTTTCCCACAAAAAGCTCATATATCTTATGCATGACATCCAGTGCCATGCGATAACATATGTACCAAATTTATTTAGCTTGTATCCAGGGCCGGTGTGTAGCTCTCCAATAGCTACAACATGTCATCATGGTATCCACTACCCTGTGATAACATCTGAAGCCATCACTCTCTATGAAGAGGGACTATGCCGAGCTTGTCCCAGAGAACTTCATCCTTGACAACGGCTTTGTCATCACATCTGCAACCTACTCATCAGTAGCCACATATTGGAGCCTCACTTCTCCCTTATGCACCATATCCCTCATATAGTGATACATGATTTTGATATGCTTCGACCTGTCATGAAACATTGGGTTCTCTGACAACTTTATACAACTATGGTTGTCACACAAGATACAATTCACCTCCATCGCAATATTGAATAATACAATCAACAATTTATGAATACACACTGCTTTGTGACTTGCTACACATGATACCACACACTCTACCTCAATCATACTGAGTGATACACATGAATTATTCTTACTGATCCATGAAATCATACCGGATCCCAAAGTGAAGCAACATCCCAATTTACTTTTCCAGTTTGCAACACTATTGGCCCAATATGAATCTGAATATCCAAGTAGATTGATCTCATTGTCTGCAACATACGTGAGCCCATAATCCATTGTACCTTTAAGGTACCTCATCACATGTTTTACTGCAATCAGGTGAACATGTATGGGGTCAACCATGTATTGACTCAGGGTGTTCACAACAAATTATATATATTGTCATGTATTCGTCAAATAAATCAATGATCCAATCATCTGCCTGTATAATGTAGAATGCACAGCCTATGAAGTCATATCATCCAACAACTTCATATTTGATTCCATCGGTGTAGCCATCGGTTTACGGTACAACACCCTGAACCTCTTCAGGATCTCCACAACATATTTTCCTTGACCAAGGAATATCTCATATGCCATACTTTTAATCCAAAATAGTAATGTATGAGACTAAGATCCTTCTTATCAAAATCATATGCCAACTCCCTATGTCACTGAAAACAAACCCTATTGTCCAGTCTACCTCACTGGATTCTCCCTCTATGATTGAGGAAAAATCCATACCCCGGCCCTCCTGACTGGTTGCCTCCTCTATGAACCATGATTTTATCATGAATAGAAGGAATGCACAGTTGTAGCCCAATCAACATATTAATGAAAAGAGTATTCACAATAGAACACCTTGTGCATCATCGGTTCCTCTCATCTTCTATAATTGCAGCAACAAATTTGACAGAAACCTCTCTGCGTAGCAATAACATTGCCTCTTTTCCATTGTTACCCCTTGCATATTTCCAAACGCACCTTCACAAACTCAGACACCCGAATCAGGGTTCTTTCCATCCGAGATGATTCTCTTTGCATTCCCAATTGGCTATACAATGGATTTGCATTCAATCGATCACCTCTTTCCTAGCCATTGCTTCTAATAGTAAATTGCAGGTAATCCAAAACATGGCAAGCATAGTTCTTCTCTTGTCTTTTTCCCAAGGTACATTCCAATCTTACACTTTGCCATATGCATTTCTCGTGAATATCATTTGAAATAAACATGCACCAGCGGTTCAAGTGATCATGACATACTTAACAATGTCAAACAGTTTGTATCATAACTGACGTTGACTATGCCAGAGACTTGGCTCCAAGCAGATGCAAACGCCAACCATGAACAAGGTTCAACTCCCAAAGCATTAATCTGGTAGTTTCACAACTCCTATTTATCCATGGCCTTCTAAAAATTTTAGGCTATCATACCAAACCGATACCAAAATGATGTAGTGCTAATGCTTCCCACAACATATAAGAAGGTGAGATGGCCCCTGCAGTCTTATGTTGCATGTATTGGATCATTGTTGGTATCATAAAATAGTCACGAAAATTTATTATTGTATAGACCTCTCTCATAATACTCTCTAGCATATTTATTCACACAATATTGTTGTCAAAGAAATTCTCATTTCACATTATACAAATTCCCCACAAAACATTCTCATGCTCATAAACCCACTGACATTTTATCAATATGCAGTGTCATCATCTGCATTGGAGGATTTGAAACAATGCCATCTTTTTTCTCTTCCTCGTGGTAATGTTATTGCTTGAAGATTTTGAAACGATGTCATCGGTCATTTTCATCGCTACTAGCACCACATGGTGCACACAATCACATCCAAAATTAAATAGATTGAAAATTGCAAATCCCATTTTCCCCCGCTCATGATCACCTAATCGATTTGATCCCATGAGTTTTCACATTATCATTCAATGTTTTAATTCTTAATATTTTTACCAACTCACCACGTAGATTCCTTATCTCGATTATCCTCACCTTTGATAGATGAGATGTGATCGTTGAAAAGATTGTGTGCACTGAGACCCAATTCTACCATTGAAACCATCGATCAAATAAATTTCTTAAAATACAACACTTTGATGGATCCTTCTACTTGGAAGCTCCACCATTTTGGCAGCTCAATGGCAATGTCTCAAAAAAATTCGTAGAGGTTTTCTTTTGGTATCATGATATCTCCACCAACTTCGAAAACTCCATAACAAGAAACCAGGCATGATATTTTAAAGAAATTTGTAGATGTGCACAATATGGCGAGCACCTTCGGGGCCTTGAGCTTTAATAATCTCCACAATGCACAAATATGGGATGCCATCATCACGTTTATCTATGTAGATCTGCTGGACACCATGGACCATTCTATGTCAGACCATTTGGTCTCCAGATTAAAGTCGGGAGGAGGAGCACTTGATAATTCATTTGGCTTCTTCACTTTCCAAACTAAATGAAGCTCGGAGACAACATTGAATATTATACTCAATGCCAATGTTGTAAGATCGCTCCCCACCATAGTAGAGCCTAAACGAGTCATTCCTGGAAGGAAATATTCCATGACCACACACATCATAAGTCTTATACTATCAATCACCAACTAATTTTTAACCAGAACAACCACCACCTCTTTTGTTTTGTAGGTGTTTCCTGAATATACGTTGATATGCGAATAATCGCTAAAAGAGAGCAATTGGATAATAAAGGCGTTGAGAACAAGAGCATGTCCTGGAATCCAAATAGCCCTCCTCTTCCACGCCTTCCACACATCTCATAAGAGCAAAGAAATTATTGGAACTAACCAAATGCATCAGGTTCCTAGATCTTTTGTCCTAGGAAGAATTATAACGTGCACTTCATTTTCCATATTTATTACACCCAAGTTATTTCTTCGATGAGGGCATATCCATTGTGCTTTTAAGATACGACGATGGGATTTTCGTTTCTGAGTCCATATTTACAGTCGATGGCTTCAGATTTCAGGCATGGAGTCAACTTTGTAGTGAAAGGTGCCACTGCTCATGACATTGATTCCTTCATTTCTCCCATCTCTCTTATTGTTCAGATCAATCCCACCGAATCCAAACGCAAGCTATATCTCTTATTTTCTCAGGCCCTCCTATGAGGGAGTTAGGTCTGGTCCCACTCTGATACCATGTTGGTTTTTCATAAGAGATGATATATATATATATATATATATATTCAAAAGGATCACAACTGAAAGATATATATCCACAGAACAACAAGATATATCCTCAAGGAAACCCTCAAGGGGGAGAAAACCCTGCAAACTTTTCTTAATATAGATTCCTCCAACATGTACAATGTCATACAAGAATCTTTCATGAAATCAAGACCAAAGAGATTCAAACCTTAACCAATAAAATCCTCCTAGATAAGTGCATACTACTATCTTATATTCAATGAGTGATCAAAATGACTAGATATAACCTCTATTTATACTCTAAAATACCTAAAAGACATGACTTATCAATAAACCCTTTCGCAATTACACTTAGGAATAACCAATACAATTACATTTAGGAATAACTTCTTAAATTACATAAAATCTCAACAATAGGTCACTATGATTGGTCTGATGGGAATAGGGGGCCACGAGATTAGCACCCTTCCACCACAACAGCTTAAGAAATGCACCAGAAAGCACATAAATGCTCGGATTTGATCCTTGAAAAACTATGGATGCAAGGGAAGTGTGGGGTTCCATTCTACATATTTGATAAGGTAATTATGACAACCAAACAAAGGACTGGAGGTCCTCTTCAACTTAGAACTTAGAGTAACCTCTATGAAATAAAAGAGAGAATCAAGTAGAACACAACTTGCACCATTTTGCAACATTTGAATAAAGTCTGGTATTGTTGAAAGGATCTTGGATTACTAGTGCCAATTGAACAAATGATTATTATTTTAATTATTTATTAAATGGATTTTTGAAGATGAACCAAGGTCACCCAATTACTTAATGATAATGATAAAGGAATTTATTTTTTATTAAAATAACATTAATAATATAAAAAGACACATCGGTTCACTTGCACTTTTATGAAGAGACACAATGGTTCATGTCATACATCTTTTGGAAGTTTATTTAAATAGAAAGGCATAGTGAGAAGAAAGTGTCTTTGTGGTCCAAATTCAGAAGATAAAAATAAAAGCAGAGTCCAAAGAAGAATCCTGAAGACATTTATTAAGTAAGGGTGGAAAGGAGGAGCAAGGGAGGATTGCAGTTCTCTATAGGTTGAAGTCTAAAATAGAGAGTTGGTGCTCTAAACAGGGAGTTGGTGCTTCCTAGAGTTGGTGCTCTAAACAGGGGGTTGGTGTCTCCTTGAGTTGGTGATCAAAAGAAGAGATATTGGTGTCTCCTACACATTGTAAATTGTACTTTTGTGATTGTTATAATTAATTTTTGTTTT
>JZKD02S1300952.1:0-11949 GCA_000966675.3 Picea glauca | reverse complement strand
CTTCTTACATCCGCCTAATTCTCTTTTATTGAAAGGTCTTATTAATATTGACCTTTATTACATCCGAATACATTAATCTACCCATGTGCGGGTTAGGACCTTAACATGATCTTACCATTTTTTCTAAATCTGATGAAGATCATCTGATACATCTCAAGCAAATGTTCGAGAAATGTCGCAAATTTGGTTTGTCTTTAAATCCCAAGAAGTCTCACTTTGCAATGCAAGAAGGTAAACTCTTGGGCCATATTGTATCTCGGGATGGAATTAAAATCGATCCTAAAAGGGTCGAAGCTATTAACACTATAAATATTCCTAGAAATGTAAAACAGATCCAGACATTTTTAGGGAAAATAACATTTTTGAGGACATTTATCCTGAACTTTGCTAAAATTGTGAAATTGATTACAGAAATGCTCAAGAAGAACAACGAAGATAAATGGATGGTTGAAGATAAAGCATCATTTGTGCACAACAAGAAAATTATAAGTGAATCACCTGTACTAGCAAGCCCTGATTATCTCAAGGAATTTTTTATCTTCTTGTTTGCATCCGAACACACAATCGCAGCAGTACTTCTACAAAAGAATGAAGAAGGTTTTGAGCAACCAATAGCATTCTTCAGTAAAATCCCCAGAGACGCAAAATTGAAATATGACATAATGGAAAAGCAGGCATACACTCTGGTGAAGGCACTAAAGGCTTTCGTAACCTACGTATTACACTTCAAGATAATTTCATATGTACCCACCAGTTCTGTTAAAGACATATTGGTTCAACCTGATAGAGATAGGAAGAGGGGTTGATGCCTTGCTAAGATTCAAGAATTCGATTTAGAAGTGAAACCGACAAATCTCGTAAAGGGACAAGGTTTGGCTAAGATACTAGCCGAATCAAATTTCAGAGCGCTCGGTATAAATAATCTACAAGAGTGTGAAGGATGTATGGATATGGACGAACTCGACGACCAAATAGCTACAACCAATATAGAAGAAAATTTTACAACTTCAGTGTTGTACAAAGATATAGTATCTTATCTTCTAACTTTGAAATGCCCAAGTGATATGACTCCATCTAAAGTTAGAGCGTTGAAATTGCATGCGGTGAAGTACTGTATTTCAGAGATCCAATTGTATTGGAAAGACCCTCTAGGTTTTCTATTGGTTTTTCTAGTAGAATCAGAGACCAAAAGGGTCATAAATGAATTCCACAAGGGAGTATGTGGAGGAAATCATGCATGGAGAGTAACATATTACAAAATCCTGAGAGAGGGATATTATTGGCCTAAATTATTTGTAGATATAAATGCCAAATTCAGATCCTGTAATTCATGCCAATTATTTGCAGGAAAGCAAAAACTCCCAGTACTACCTTTGGTCTCGGTTAAATGGAATCTCCATTCCAACAATGGGGGTTGGATTTTATAGGAAAAATTAATCCACATTACAGCGCACAACACAAATGGATCATGACTACTACAGATTATTTCACCAAATGGGTAGAAGCTCTTCCGACTAGAAAAGCCACAGATTCAATAGTAATAGACTTCCTAGAAGAAAACATATTATCTAGATTTGGTTGTTCCCGAAAGATAGTTACAGATAATTCTGAGGGCATTCAAATCTATGGCAATGGTCATCTTTTTCCAAAAGTACAATATTATACTGGGTCACTCCATGGCATACTACCCCCAAGGAAATGGGTTGGTTGAATCATCAAATAAAATCTTAATTACCATAATTAAGAAGGTGTTGAACGAAAATAAAAAATCTTGGCATGTGCATTGGAAATACGCCTTGTGGGAAAATTGGATAGGCACCAAGAAATCAATTGGCACTTCTCCATTTCAAATGGTATATGAGACTGGCATGGTATTACCCATAAACCTGGCTCTACCTGTGATGAAACTTTGGCAAGATGAAAAAGAAGAACCAAACCATGTCATAAGAAGAATAAATCAACTAATTGAAGTTCAGCAAAATAGGGTTGAGGTGGATGAAAGGCTGCAGAAATATCAAGACAACATGAAAGCGTTGTTTGATCATAAGGCTAAAGATAGGGAATTCCTCCCTGGTGATTTGGTTTTGAAATGGGATGGTAGGAGGCAAGAATCAACAAAACATGGCAAATTTGATCATATCTGGTATGGACCATTCAAAGTCTCAGCTTCTGAAGGAAAGAACTCGTTTCTGTTAGAAAATTTGGATGGTGAAATCCTCAATGCCCCTATCAACGGGCATTATCTGAAGCACTATATGCAATAAATGATTTCCAAAATTCCACTGTATATATCGGTTTGTGTTTTTTGTTTTTATAGTTTTTTCGGTAAGTTTTACTTTCACCGCAAATAAAACAGGTTAGTGACCTCCTAGAAATAGAGATATAAAATATTCAACACGTCGGATTCTATCAATCTTAAAACCCTGAAGCTTTCCATGTTGTCTTATTGTGGGATTCTGGTCTACGGCCCGAATGTCAAACAGAAGAAAACGTAATATCATGTATCGATTCGCCTGAAACAGGTGATAAAAAAATAATTTACTAAGATGAGAACGAAGTGGTAAGGCAAAGGTACGAATTTCTGAAATGTCTAGATTTAAAATGAATATCACCTAAGTGAAACAATGGTCTCATGAGTATGAACATATTCGCCCGAGATATCATCAAAGGAACAAAATTTTAGTCCTCTGAATAAGATAAAAAATAAGTAAAACAAACAAGAGAAGTAAAGTGACCTCAAAGAAAGGGTTCCAAGAGTCAGGACTACGTTACCACAACTATGTTTTTGAAACTCAAAGCCTTCGCTGTCATCCTTTTTCAATCTGTGGTATTTTCCCCTTGACCTCAGACGCCCTCCCATGATTTCCACAGAGGAAGGAGAGGTTACACTTTAGCTTTGAAGGCCGACAAACGAATATTTAAAGGAAAGGAAAGTCTTGACGACTCCTCAAACTCTTACTAAACAAATATATGTATAGGCTAATCCAGAATCTCTTAATTATTTTAACAGGTTCTAAAAAATCTTAGTCTTCCTCAAAAAAAGGCCCCTGGAAATAAAATTCCCCCATAAATTTTCTTGTAGACTAAGATGTTTTGAAGGCCGAAAAGAAACTGATTCAGAGTAATCAAAGTTAGTTGTCATACCTCTATTGCAAAATTATACACAGATATCACCCCTGGTATGCTTTATACTAATTGATTTCCCCCACTTCATGTCAACTAAAGTATAAGATGGATGGTGAAAGGAAATTCAAAAATTGATTGCCCCCATCTAGTCCAAAAAGAGATGATGAAAGGAAATTAATAAAATGATTGCCCTCATCTCAGCATTTAAATGCAAAGTTACAATTTGAAGTGGTGAAAGAAAATTCAATAAATGGAATCAGATAACTTCACCGGGGTACTGAACAGGCTCGCTGGCAATGAAGAAATGTCTAAGATATATGTAAGGTTGTTATACATGAATTATATTGTACTCTGGTAAATTAGTTTTCTTTGAAGTTCAGTCTACATCCCAAGTTCACGCAGGACTCCCTGATTTAAAAAACATTAAAATTACTTCACCTTGAAGCAAGCAAGATCAACAGAACCTATTAAAATTCCTAAGGTTGTTTGGGTTATCTTAAGTAGACCACAAATTAGTATCAAGAAAGAGGAAGTCAAATATCCTAAAATTTAGATTAAAGAGCGATTGGGTTTCGAAAGATTTCAGAGATAAAGATGAAACCCCTTTTTCCTCTGCACCCTCTTCCTGAACAAGTTTTTGCAGAAACAAGCTAATGACTCCATTCGCCCAATAAAGGCATGTGGCCTACTATTTTTCTCGTATCGCAAGGAGACGAGATCCCTAGATGGAGCCTATGTTGAAACAAATTTTCTTTTTCTCCTCTAAATCCAAGTCTCCTTTTTCTCTGGTTACAGAGCCACCCTTATTTCTAAAAAGGGGTCAAAAGGTCTTTCAGGATTTTTGGGTTTTCGGGGTTCGGCTATTCACAAAGTATGGTTTTTAATAACAACCCCAAAGTCTCGGTACCAAAGTCTTAAAAAAGTGACTGTTTAAAAGGAATTGAATGGTTTTTAAAGTAATAATTAAAAACGGTAACGGATTTCTAATCCTTTCACGTGATTCTTTTTTGGCCATCTCAACTTAAGAAGCATTTCAAATGTCCCAACGCACTTTCCACAAAATACCTTTTAATCATGATTAATTAAGGTTTAAAACATACTTAACAAATCATTAATCAGTCGTAATTTGGGAAATCAAAGATCCTACCTTGAGTCTCCTTAAACCCCGATTCCTGAAGTCGCGGAATTCTTAAAATCCAATGCTATGTTTTTTAAGAAGTAAGAAGGTTTAATGATAATAAATCCCATAGGATTTCATGATTTGGGATTTCTTGTGTTAAAGAGTCGTTGGAGTCCCGATACTCCAATCTATGAAAGTAAAGACCAACCCCTGATCATGATTAATTAAAGGGTTAAAACGAGTGGTTAGCGCCTAAATAGATACCATCATGGTTTCGCGATTCAGGATTTACTTGTGTCATACCTCTTGGGGACACGATTCTCAAAACTCCGAAACACAAAGTCCCTGAAGAATTAAGCACTTAAACAAAATTAACTTAATTTTAAAACAAGCATTAAGGGTATTAAATAACTTTTTGCATTTCGCTATTCGGGAGTTTTCAATGACATTCCTTTCGAAGTCTCTGTTTTAAATCGTCGATATGTGGCAGTATCTATAATGGATTAAAGGAGATATTTTTGACATAAAGTGTGTATCTCCTGGCATACCATCCCCATTAAATATTTTAATTTTTATTGCATGTATCGGTACACTAAATTTAAGACAGGTTAAAGGTTAATAAAGGTTTTTTATTTTGAATTTCATTCTTACTTTCAGACTTGGAGAAAGTTACACTCAGAAGAACTCACGCATTTTTCTCTGCAACAGGTTTTCATTTTATCACAAATGTCATGGCACCCAGAAAAGCAACTAAGAAGAGTGAGGAGGCAGGTGAAAGCTCGAATCCAGATGGAGATGTTATATCCGACACTATTTCGCATGTTGTCGATTCAGTCAAATCCTAGAGGTAGATTTTTGAAACTTTAGACTATGAGATTAGGAATTGCTCAGACGATTTCAGAAATGAAAGGACCGAAAATAAACTCAAAGACATAGCACAGTCTGAGCTTCACAAAATAGCCACACGGCCGAGACTCATGCCATACAACGACATGATAGGCTAGGCTTTAGAGAAAACCGACATTCAGACAAGGAGCATTCTAAACAACCAAGAGGTCATCGGTGGCTCGTTCAAACCTGAGCATATCCAAGTAATGTATAAATTGCCCGCTACTTCTAAATACATTTATAATGATGAATTTGTAGCAGAATTTCAAAGAAAGGAGTGTACATAATTCGATCAAACATATCCATCTATAATCAAAGAATGGTGGAGAATTCCAGCGACATTTAGAGCTGATACTCATGGCAGTTATGCGACAACTTCGTTAAATGAATACATGGTTTATATAGCTTTGATGATATGTAGACTTTTCGGGAAGAAAAACCCTACCCATTTCCCTGCAGAATGGGTGCCACTTATACACGAAGTAGCCGAGGGTTACAGTTTCAACTGGGGTAAAATTTTATTAGATAATCTAACTAAGAAGATTGCATAGTAACAAATAGAAAAATCGAAAGGCCGACCTGCATCTTTTTACATGTCTTCATATATTGCGGATGCTATCTGTTACATGACTCCTTTCCCCTTGATGAATTGGAGTTGGAACCCAGCCTGCACGAAGCCCATTCATGTTTATCATTCTAAACTATGGGAGGATAGTGTTAAAGATTTGTTTTACAGAATCTATCACTACGTGGTGATACCTTTGCACCATATTTTGTATGGTTATGCACCCCCTCATATTTCAGAGTCAATCATGGGAAACCTCAACGCGATTGCAGATTGGTTTATAGAAGAGGGTTTCTCCTATGTCAGGGTTTTCAGGTGCTCGATTCCTCCTCACGCACTTCTGAAATTTCTTCCCGACAAATTGGTGTGCATGGAGGTGGCCTACCAAATAATAAGAGATGGCATCGACATTGAATTGAAAGCATCTCAGAAGAAGTTCTGGCCACTTTTTCCTATACAGATTTGGAAGTGTTCACTGCTTAACTTTGGTCATTCCAAGGTTGAAGCTACAGCACTGGAAGAAATCAAATTGGTAGATCTTAAACTCAAAAAAAATGACCCTTATCAAATTGTAGGAAATCATCTTACTCACTGCAATATGAAGATGTTTGAATGTTGGCCCTTGACCAAGTTTTGGGAGTTTCTTGGTCATGTTGACCTATTTTGGGACTTCAACAGCCTGTCGAAGGAGGAGCGCAAGACGAAGCAGAGATCACGGGATCTTGGCCCCCTTTTGGGCCCCTTTTTGGGTTTTTGGGATAATGTAACGGGAAAGGGATGTTGGCCCATGGGTTTACCCACACTAAGGACCATTTTTGTAATATATAAATAAGTATCTAGGCAATGTAAGAAGTGCCAACAAGATAAGTGTTAGAGTAGTGAATGAGATAAGTGCTAGATCTAAGTGATGGGAATGTATGCTAAGTGCAAGTAGGGTTTTGGATGATTTATGCATGATTGTAAAAGACTTGCAGAGCTGAGTGCAAGTAGGTTGTGATACACTGTGAAAGGCTGAGTGTTGTAATGCAAGGAAGAAGGACCTAGCGAGCTGTGCAGATCTTCTGTCCTATGCGGAGTACGGGTTTTGAAAGCTTTGTGCTTGTAACATATTGAATACATTAATAGAGAATAAGAGTTGGTGGACGTAGCCCCAAGAGGGGGGTGAACCACCTAAACCCTCTGTCATGTTGCTTTATGCCTTATATTTATGTGTTCATATGTTATATGTTAAGTGCTTGATAGATAGATCTAATGATGCTTAGTGCTAATGATGGGTAGATTGTTAGATCTGATCTATATGTATGTGCTAAGTGCTTGATCTGTTAGATCAAAATAATCTATTGTTGTTAGGTGCTTAAATAGGCTAAGATATCTGTGAATAATGCAAAGCTCTATTTTATCAGCGAAGTAGATCATGATTGCATGTTAAAGACTAATGGTGCTAAGTGCTTTACTAAGTTGTATAATCACAAATCTGTGTCCCAGATAAGGTTGCAGACACTTGAGTCCTGCAACCACCCCTACCTCTACCTCAAGTGAGACTTCATCTGCTTCACAGGTGTTGCCGAAAGGGCCGGTAGTTAGGGTTTTGTTGGTGTTCTCTTGTAGAGTTGAACCCTAGGTCTGCCCCTGTGCCAACAAATGGTTCTGTTGCCGAGACATGAAACTGTGATTGTTGGGAACTGAGAAAGAGGAATCTATGTGCAAAGGTTCATCCTAAAATTGTGAAATATCTGTGTGTAGATCTATGCCCTAGTGCGCAGTATTCTATTTAATATGTAAAACTTAGTGCTAAAGAAAGAAAGAAGGTCGGATCTGTAGAAAAGAAGCAGGATCTAGAAGCTTTGTGCTCCAAGAAAGGTAAAAGTGAGAAGTTCTAATTGAAAAAGGTAAGATATGTAAGTTTTGTGCTCTGATAATGGTAAGAATAGTGAAAATTCTTAGATCTTAAAGCTTTGTGCTCTGTAAAAGTAAGATAAGTGGGATTTTTTGTTTCTAGAGTATGGATCTAGGTATATCTGATAGGTTTTGTCCTAGTTTGAAAGCTAGGGTGTTAATAGATGAAAGAAGGTTTGATATGAATAGATATGATAATAATAGTGAAAGATATGTTATACCTATGCATAGAAAGAATGTTTGGACTAACAAATGGATACAGGATCCTAGAAAGAATTTTTTGCAGGTTAGCTACCATGATCCTAGTGTGAAAAATAGAAGAAGTTGGGGATAATTTAGAAGAAAGAGAGGATTAACCCTATGTTATATTTGCAGAAGACTGGGACATCTTTCTAAGGAATGCCCTGGCAGAAGACCTAGTTGTCTCTGTTGTAAGGCTATGGACCATGAAGTGTTGGATTGCCCTAGAATGATCGCTAAGCTTGAAGGAATGAACCTGAGTCAAGAGAACCCTAAGGCAAATCCAGAAAAGGCAGAACCCTAGCAAGAATTAGAGAAAGTATGGATACAAATAAAAGAAACCCTGAATGACCACTGACATGTCAGCTTATCAGAGATCTTCAAAGAGAAAGAATGCATCGAAGCAAGAATAGGGGACTTCGACATTGATTGTGTTCTGGATGAGGAAACATGGATGAATATTATGCCAAAAAGAACCTGGGAAGCGATAGGAAAGCATGTTATGATCCCTTCCTAGGAGGAATAAGTTTATTCAAAGGAAATCTAGTAAACCTATGTGGAAGGCTCACTCAGATACCTATGACTGTCAATGGAACTTCAATAGAAGAAGNCATCACATGGGAGATACCGAAAGGTGAAAACTTCCTGGATGTCGAGCCCTTCGAGCCACTGGCCGTGAAGTTCAGTACATTGTGGTACTCCAGCGACATGAATAAGAAGTGGAAATACAATGTCGCTTTCCACACTTATTACAACCAACTGAAGATAACAATCTAGGCTATGCCTCGCATCACCTAGAACACACTTCACAGATTTAGGCCATTGATGAAATTCAGCGTGGACCGCCACTTCATCTACATCACACCATGCGATGATGAGAATCACCAATAGTTGCAGTCCTACTACAAACTAACAGAGGAGGAATTAGAAGATATTAATAAGGAGTGGTCGGTGGACCTCCTCATTCAAGATAACCCCGCGGAGCTCTCTGATGTTGATAGTCCATAATCCATGCATGATATACCTGGGCAAAGTAAGACCAAGAAGAATGAATAATCCCAAGATGTCCACAATACTTCAGCGCGGACTCCTTCTATCTCACCTAAGAGAAAAAGTGATGGTGAAGGAATAGATGGCACTGAAGTCAAACAGAAGAAAGACGAGGTCACACTGCTAAGAGACGAAGATTATCCCTCAAAGAAAAGGAAGGTTTCCCCTTTGAAACCTCCTTCAAGGAAGAAAATGAAAGCAACCAAAACCAAGTTTGAGACCACCCTAACATCTGATGACTTCGACTTCATTGTCATTGCACTGAATGATGCCTCACTGGAGATAGCTGAGAAGCAATAAGACAAACAGGAGGGGGTGTTTAGTCGCATCAAGGCCAAACTTCAAGAAGTGCAGCAGGCACTACAATCTAGTCATGTAGTATCCACTGCGCCCCTGACAGAAAGAACACCATAAAAGGGAGATGAGCTAGCTCAACTCCACCATATTGTTGATATGGTCAAAGCTCACCTTCGATGAGCACAGGAGGAGATAGCACAAGCCACCCAGGATTTGGCACAAGCACAGGGAGATTTGTTAGAACAATGCAGTAATGCAGAATGAGAAAAGAGTGCTATGCAAGAGAAGTTTGATGAAGAAAAAGCCCAAATGCATAAAGAAAAGGAACAGTTGCTCACTGAGCAAATTGACATTAAGGATAGGGTCAACAGAGCACTTTGATCTATGACAATTGTTGAAGTCCAAACCAAGGACCAAGTTCCATAGCAGGTGGCACAATTGGAAGAGGTAATCTAGAAGCTACAGCAGTGCATCGCATATTTAGAGCTCTGCGTTGTGCCCGAAACCCCTTAGGAGATAAGAGACAAGTGAGAAGCAACTGCTCCCAGCGCAGTTGGAAAATTAAAATCTCTTGCCTTGGAGTGAAAGCAGCTAAGTAATCAAAGTGCCCATACATACGAAAATCTAACAGAGAATCCAAAATTGTAGATGCTGGAGTCGCAGCTCCAAGAAGCAAAACAGCATGCAGATACACTACAGGTATAGTTAAAGGCCCTGAAAATTGTAGATAGGATGAAGAGATCACATGAACAATGCAAAGCTCGGCAACAGGTTCATCTGCTTCAAAGTAAAGTGATGCAAGTCACTCAATGACTTCAACCTATGCAATATTAGGCATGCCTATTATTTACAAAGGTCGAGAGCTAAGGAGCAGAGCTTGAACATGTCATCCTCTCAACAGGGCAGTGCCTGGAAGGATCGGTGAATGATGCACTTATCTAGGAGTTCACCGAGCAAGAGGCTACAACAAAGTAGCAAGTTGAAGAAGCTCGAGCAAAGATCAAGGCATTCGAGGTAGAATTAGTCAAATTAGAGTGACTCAAGACGAGTCACAGGTGAGTGTTGGGGGCCTGTTGGCCCTTGACTAAGTTTTGGAAGTTTCTTGGTTATGTTGACCTATTTTGGGACTTCAACAGCCTGTCGAAGGAGGAGTGAAAGACGAAGAAGAGATCACGGGATCTTGGCCCCCTTTTGGGGTTTTTGGGATAATGTAACGGAAAAAGGATGTCAACCCGTGGGTTTACCCATGCTAAGGCCCACTTTTGTAATATATAAATAAGTAGCTAGGCAATGTAAGAAGTGCCAACAAGCTAAGTGCTAGCGTAGTGAACGAGATAAGTGTTATATCCAAGTTATGGGAATGTATGCTAAGTGCAAGTAGGGTTTTGGATGCTTTGTGCATGATTGTAAAAGACTTGTAGAGCTGATTGAAAGTAGGTTGTGACAGACCGTGAAAGGCTAAGTGTTGTAATGCAAGGAATAAGGATCTAATTAGTTGCGCAAATCTTTTGTCCTGTGCGGAGTAAGGGTTTGGAAGGCATTGTGCTTGTAACCGATTGAAGACACTAATAGAGAAGAAGATTTGGTGGACGTAGCCCCAAGAGGGGGGTGAACCACATAAACCCTGTGTCATATTTCTTTATGCCTTATATTTATGTGTTCATATGTTATATGCTAAGTGCTTGATAGATAGATATGATGATGCTTAGTGCTAATAATGTGTATATTGTTAGATCTGATCTATATGTATGTGCTAAGTGCTTGATCTATTAGATCTGAATAATCTGTTGATGCTAAGTGCTTAAATAGGTTAAGATCTCTGTGAAGAATGCGAAGCTCTGTTTTATCAATGAAGTAGATAATGATTGCATGTTAAAGACTAACGGTGCTAAGTGGTTTACTAAGTTGTATAATCATATATTTGTATCCCAGCTAAGGTTGTAGACACTTGAGTCCTACAACCACCCCTACCTCTACCTCAGGTGAGAATTCATCTTCTTCGCAGATGTTGCCGAAAGGACCGGTAGTTAGGGTTTTGTTTGTGCGCTCTTGTAGCGTTGAACCCTGGGTTTTCCCCTATGCCAACAATGAACATGAATATTCTCCCTATGATGACATGTTCAAGGGAGACAGAACCTATGAGGAAATATTAGACAGATTTCAGGCATTATCACCCGACCTACAGACCAACTTTTTGACTTTCTAGAAGCACAAGCGAAGTGGTTTGCTAAAGATACTGCAGGGAGAATCAATGAATCCTCCTCTAGCTCAGGGAAGTACTCCCCCAAGTTTCGGATCAAGGGCTCACGATAAAGGGACTACAGAAGAAAATCTAGAGAAGACTGAAGCGTCTTCAGAAAAAGCAGAAGCTTCAAAATCAAAGAATCCAGGGTCTGAAACGAGTTCCAAATCCGAGACTCCTTCAAAGTCGAGTCAAACGATTCCTCCTTTATCATCAACTATTCTTACTGATATCCCTAAAACAATAGGAGAAAATCAATCTACAGAGTTGGGTAGCCCTATTTTGTTAAGAACCTAAACAGATCTACAAATATAATCACCACAAATATTGAATACATAATAGATCCACAAAACAAGATAGAAGAAACCACACTTTATTATTACCAAAACCCTTGAGGTAGGGAAACACCATACAATGGATCCTATTATGGAAGAGATCCTCTCTTGTTCACCTGCCTCTTCGAGGGGGCATCCTCCTATTGAGCTTCATATCCAAATACAATACTTCTCTTCATATCCCATTACA